>JASANB010007526.1:0-61729 GCA_030248155.1 Sabatieria punctata | reverse complement strand
TAAAATGTATGGTACAAAAATGTGCAGGAAAAGCGAAAAATTAATCCCTCTGGAGCGGGGCAGGGTGGGGGAGGGGCGTATTGTCCGGCAAGGGGATAACGGCCATCGAGACAGGTAAAGCCCTCAAACCACTCGGCTCATGTATGGTAATTGGTAAAAAACTGAGCCTGATTATGCGTTTTAAAACGGCAAGGTATTTTTAATAGTGAAACTTTGTTTTAATTTAATACTAACATATTAGAACTAGGCGATTTAGTTTTAATTTAATATTTATACACGGTCCGCCAAAAAAAACAACCCAGCAGATTTTTCGCTGTAGCAAACGTAAATCCCAACCGATTTGAATGAATCCTTTCTAAATGAAAGATAAATAAATCCTTAAACGACTGCTGATATTTTCATTATTGTACTCTGCGTAGTTCCTGAGATATTGGCTCTCAAAGTCAAAACAGTGATTTTGGCAGTGAACAAGTGGGATTTTTTTTATTATTCTGCACTTCGTAATAAAACGGATTCTATACTGCTAATTCTGCACTTCGTAATACAACGGATTCCTGCTACTGCTAAGGCTATTGGAGGCTTTGGCGGTGACACAGAAACTCGGTTTGAGATTTTAGTGGTTGCTACAGCAGAAACTCTGCTGGGTTGTTTTTTTAACACCTGTATAATAGTCCCCTGTGAATTTTAATTTACGTTTAATATTGTTATTTTAATAGCATTTTAATAGTAGATTCTATAATGTCCTTAAAGTTTTAATACACTTCAGCAAACTGGTTAAAGAACATATTTTGCTTGAAAGTTGCGAGCGTTGTAAGTTGAAAATATAATCAGAAGCCAACTTAGAAGCACTTTTATTTATGATTAATTTTAGAACGACGGAAAAGTTGATTAAAAAACGTGACGTGGTTCTCGTTGGAGAGCGTGCGCTTATGTCGTCTGCAGGTTTCAGTCGTAGGAGAGGAGGAGTGGGCCTAATTGAGAAATTTACTGGGAGTCTCTTTATCTCCCTATTATTGTTTACATAGAAGCCAGTAAGAATAAACTCCGCTCGGCTTCATGAAAGTCGGTTTAATTCTTCTTTCACCTGTTCAGCATTGACTTACGGCGACGTCTACCCTGGTATGTACAAAATGATGTACAGCAAAGAATCTCGGCGTTTCCACCAACAATTCTGCCTCCAACGGCATCACCGAACTCTGTTAAAGTTTGGTATAGAAAGTCTACGGCTATCCAAGCCGATATCGATTTTTCATTCTGCTTCGTATCGACAACCTAGATTGACTCTGGTCGGTTACCGTGTAGCCACTGTGCCGACTATGCGAAAAATTTATGAAAAATAAAGCCAAATCTTCATCACCATTTGCCGCTTTTTATCGTTCATAAAATTCAGACAAAACAAGCGGTGTCAGCACGAAAAAACTGCAAGACTCTCTACTTACGGTTGAGCTCGAGAGAAGAATATGTCTTTCCTCATTCTAGTACTATTTACAGGTGGCGGGTTAGTGTTGTTACAATACTAAAATTTTCGTTTGATCATATCATGACTACAGCCTACTGAATTTAATAGTGAAATTTATTTTAATTTAATATTAAGACGTACTTGAGAGGATTTAACCTTGATAGGATTCTAAATCGGGTCAGGTCACATCACCGATTTGCGTCATTTTTATATATGTGAGAGTATATGAAGAAAATAAGAACCCCAAAGTATGAGCTCCAGACTCCCCAGATGCCAGGCCCCCCCTCCAAAGTAGGGGTGAAGAAAAAGAAAAAGTACCCTAACTTCAAAACATATCAAGCTCGTGCTTGCTCATAGGATGAAAGTTGGCACACAAACGGATGCGGCCAGACTCGAGATTTCGAAAATGTATTCCAAGGTGTAGTGGTTGGATGCTCCGTACCGGAGTTATAGGCTAAAAACGCGGGTTTTACACCTATTTTGTGCCACACCGACAAACACGTTTGACCAAATTTCATACATTAGGATCCTAGGCCAGGTCCAGTTTTTATATATAATATAGCCTAGTAAATACCCTACATGCATGCAAAATATAGCCGAAATCGACTCATACCGTTAGGTCGAAATTCGCCCTCAAAGTAAAAATCGAAAATTTTTTTGTGCTGAATTGAACAAAAAAATTGTTGCACAAGGCAAACTTTAGGCGTAGATTGCAAATATCGCACTATTTTTTTCGAAACATATCTTTGCCACACCACCCCTACTTTGGAGGGGGGCCTGGCGCTCTGGGTGGTCCACCGGAGCTCTTACATTGGGGTTATTATTTTTTCTTCATATACTCTCACATATATAAAAATGACGCAAATCGGTGATGTGACCCTGACCCGATTTGGGGAGGCTCCCTTATCAAAGGTTAAATCCTCTCAGAAATTGCGTCTTAATATTAAATTAAAATAAAATTTCACTATTAAAATTACAGTAGGCTGTAGTCATAGTCATAGTCAAACGAAAATTTTGGTATTGTAACAACACTAGCCCATACCTGTAAATAGTACTAAGATGATGAGGGAAAGACATAATACTCTCAGAGAACTCAGCATAAGTAAGAGAGAGTCTTGCAGTTTTTTCGTGCTGACACCGCTTGTTTTGTCTGAATTTTATGAACGATAAAAAGCGGCAAATGGTGATGAAGATTTGGCTTTATTTTTCATAAAATTTTTCGCATAGTCTATTCATTTTGGCACAGTGGCTACACGGTAACCGACCAGAGTCAATCTAGGTTGTCGATACGAAGCAGGAATGAAAAATCGATATCGGCTTGGATAGCCGTAGACTTTCTGCCAAACTTTAACAGAGTTCGGTGATGCCGTTGGAGGCAGAGGTGTTGGTGGAAACGCCGATTCTTTGCTGTACATCATTTTGTACATACCAGGGTAGACGATGTAACCAGAAGTCAATGCTGAACAGGTGAAAAGAAGAATTAAACCGACTTTCATGGCTCAAGCGAGTTTATTCTTACTGGCTTCTATGTAAACAATAATAGGGAGATAAAGAGGCTTCCCAGTAATTCTCAATTAGGCCCACTCCTCCCCTCCTCCTACGACTGAAACCTGCAGACGACATAAAAACACGCTCTCCAACAGAGATACGTCACGTTTTTTAATCAACTTTTCCGTCGTTCTAAAATTAATCATAAATAAAAGTGCTTCTAAGTTGGCTTCTGATTATATTTTCAACTTACAACGCTCGCAACTTTCAAGCAAAATATGTTCTTTAACCAGTTTGCTGAAGTGTGTCCAAAACTTTTTAAGGACATTATAGAATCTACTATTAAAATGCTATTAAAATATTAATATTAAACGTAAATTAAAATTCACAGGGGACTATTATACAGGGTGTGCCAAAAAAACAACCCAGCAGAGTTTCTGCTGTAGCAACCGCAAATCTCAAACCGAGTTTCTGTGTCACCGCCAAAGCCTCCAATAGCCCTTAGCAGTAGCAGGAATCCGTTGTATTACGAAGTGCAGAATTAGCAGTAGCAGGAATCCGTTTTATTACGAAGTGCAGAATAATAAAAAAATCCCACTTGTTCACTGCCAAAATCACTGTTTTGACTTTGAGAGCCAATATCTCAGGAACTACGCAGAGTACAATAATGAAAATATCAGCAGTCGTTTAAGGATTTATTTATCTTTCATTTAGAAAGGATTCATTCAAATCGGTTGGGATTTACGTTTGCTACAGCGAAAAATCTGCTGGGTTGTTTTTTTTGGCGGACCGTGTATAAATATTAAATTAAAACTAAAATCGCCTAGTTCTAATATGTTAGTATTAAATTAAAACAAAGTTTCACTATTAAAAATACCTTAGGTACTAAAAACGCATAATCAGGCTCAGTTTTTTACCCAATTACCATACATGAGCCGAGTGGTTTGGGGCTTTACCTGTCTCGATGGCCGTTATCCCCTTGCCGGACAATACGCCCCTCCCCCACCCTGCCCGCTCCCAGAGGGATTAATTTTTCGCTTTTCCTGCACATTTTGTACCATACATTTTACTTATACACTGGAATAAATTCAGGCAAACTTCATCCTAGAAAAATGTGTGGAATGGAATGTACGTACCTAAACTGTTTTTCGCACTAAATTCAGTCTGTTTATGTACATATACAAGAGTGACTTCCTGTCAGACATGGGCAAAGGGGGGGCTGAGGGGGGGTTGGCCCCCCTCAGGCTCTGACCTGCCCCCCCCCCCCCCCCCCCCCCTCAGCCGGCCGCTACCCCCCTCAGGAATTTTTTGGAAGAATTTTGTATAGAAAATTATGATAAAAATATGCCTGGATTAGGTGTAAATGAGCTCAGAATAGCTTATTTTAGCTTATTTTAACCAAAAATAAGCCAAAAAACCTTGATTTTAGCCAAAAATCGGAGTTTTTGGCTTACCACCCTCTCAGCCCCCCTTCAACCGCTCCTACCCCCCCTCAGCCCCCCCCCTCAGGAATTGAAAATTCTACCCCCCCCTCAGCCGAAATGCTAGCCCATGTCTGCTTCCTGTGTGTGGTCTCCAGTGTGCTGTGCTACTGCTTTCTGTTCTGCCGTACATTGGTATTCATTCAGCACCGGTAGCAACAAACAATTTTCCTTTCAGCTCACCTGGATGGAAAAATTTAAAAGGCTGCTGCTAACTGAATGCTCGGCCGTTTGCTCTGTAAATTGGTATAGAGTTTCTTTTGTCGAAACTGTACCGGCTGAGAAATTTGTAGATTAAAAAGATCAGCTTGTTGGTTCGCAGCAGTTAACAAAGTTTTCAGGCCAGCTGGTTGTTTGTTCCGACCGGTGCAGAAAGTGCGCAATGTCGCTCAAACTGTTGCTGATTCTTGTCTCTGCTAGCCTTTCTCTAACCGCTGCAAGACCCGGTCAGGAAAATTGAACAAAAATTAATGCCATCTCGGTTATTTAGGTTTTCTGCAGCGCACCAAACACCTCCGACTTTGCATGAACTGCGTTGGATTCAGCATGACCAAATGTAGACGTTGCTACAGTAGACAGCCCAACAATATCGGCAATCTGATTATCTTTCTCAACCAAAATAAGGCACCAGCGTGCCGGTAGAATTGAATTTTATTTATTTTATGTTAAACTTGTCCCGCTTTTAGGTACATCGGACCATGCAGTCATGTATGTAAGCCACTGGTGGAAAGCCGCACCTATTTCCCGGAAACAGTCACTGCCATAAACAGATATTGTTCCATGTACCACTGGAAACAACGGCTGCTCAGACTTGATCGCTGAGTTTCTTCGCTCTTTCTTCTTTACTCAATAAATTCTAGTCTCATTTAGGCTTCCGCCAATGCAAACGTTGTGTAAACTACGATGTGCGAAAATGTCCCGACTGTTTTGGTGCTAAGAACGCCGAGGAGGAAATCTACAGATTTCTGCTCCGATACCCGCAATTGGGCTGCAGGTAAACAAACTACAGGGTGTCTCAAAAAAATGATCACATTTCTTTTTACTGCCATTTCCGCAAATTTTGACCAAATAGGCTGAAACTTGGACCTACTGTGGGAAACATATATGTTTTATGTATATGTTTTAAAACATAAATATGTTTGTTTATGGGAAAACATATATGTTTATGTTTCTCAATATGTTTGCATGTCAAATATGTTTTGTATTTATATGTTTTGAGGCCAATATGTTTCTGGAAACATATACATATTTTTGCTATAGGAATTCCTGATTTCAAGACTTTTGGTTGCTGTTTGACAGTAAACTTTTCCAAAATCTGACTTTCACTTAAACTTATTGAATCTGAGTATGCTATCTAAATTGTTGCAAACCGTTTTGAACAGGAAATTCAGAATCTCAAGTTTGAATTATCGAAAATTAAGACCAAATATAAGTGAATAAGCGACTTTTATACAAATATGTTTTATATTTAAAAATATGTGCATATTCAATTTTCAGAAACATATAACTATATGTGTTATTTATATGTTTGATTGGCGAAAAACATATATGTATAGTTATATTAATATGTTTAAAATATTTCGATATTTTCCCACTGTACTTGGACCATAGGTGCCCAAATTCGGGCAATTTTATGTGTTAAAGTTTGGTGCACTAGGCTTGACTCATTCCCGAGAAATTTCAAAAAAAGTGAAATTTGTTAAATCAATAGTGAAAGCCGGTCACCGAAAAAATGATCACATTTCTTTTCACTGCGATTTCCGCAAATTTTGACCAAATAGGCTGAAATTTGGACCATATGTGCCCAAACTCGGGCAATTTTATATGTTAAAATTTGGTGCACTAGGCTTGACCAATTCTCGAGAAATTTCAAAAAAAGTGAAATTTGGTAATTTCAATAAAAAACCGGTCCGAAACCAAAAATACCGAAAAAACGTTACATTACATTATCGCCTAAGCTCTAACGATAGCGTTGGAGTTCATGCGTCAACTTTTTACACACGAATTACCCTGAACTTCTGCGTTTACACTCCAAATTTCATCCAATTCCGTCAAAAATTAGAAAAGATACAGGAAAAGGAAATGTTTCCATTTTTCGGTGACCGACTTTCACAATTGAAATTACCAAATTTCACTTTTTTTGAAATTTCTCGGGATTGAGTCAAGCCTAGTGCACCAAACTTTAACACATAAAATTGCCCGACTTTTGGCACCTATGGTTCAAATTTCAGCCTATTTGGTCAAAATTTACAGAAATGGCAGTAAAACGAAATGTGATCATTTTTTTTGAGACACCCTGTATATAGTTCCCTTTCTTCTCTTCTACGTATACAAATTTTTAGAGCTCTTTCACCTACTCAGTGCTATAAGAGTTGCTCGGTTATGTCAGAAGCGAAGAAAAACGCGCTACGGCGAGCTTGCTTTAGATAAAAAATCTGATTGATAAATCAATTTTGCTTTATTCTTTTTTCAACCGATGATTAGTTAGGCAATTAACAAAATGATGCCAAGTAGACAGACAGGTTAGAAATGTCCAAACAATGGGAATCAATCGGCACCTCGGTAACTTTCCTCTGAAAATCAGTGACTACCGTATAACACGACCGTAATTATACAAACACGGCTCTTGCAATAGTTTCCGAAAGTTTTGTGGTCGGACAGTACCCAGACATGGGCTAGCATTTCGGCTGAGGGGGGTAGAATTTTCAATTCCTGAGGGGGGGGCTGAGGGGGGGTAGGAGCTCCTGAGGGGGGGGCTGAGGGGGTGGTAAGCCAAAAAGTCCGATTTTTTGCTAAAATCAAGGTTTTTTGGCTTGTTTTTCATTAAAATAAGCTAAAATAAGCTATTCTGAGCTCATTTACACCTAATCCAGGCATATTTTTATCATAATTTTCTATATAAACTTCTTCCAAAAAATTCCTGAGGGGGGTAGCGGCCGGCTGAGGGGGGGTAGGTCAGAGCCTGAGGGGGGTCAACCCCCCCCCTCAGCCCCCCCTTTGCCCATGTCTGACAGTACCGCCTCAGCCCGCATTTACCGGTTTAAACTTAATTTTAAGCTCGCAGTTCTGTAATTAGGGTTAATTTTTAAATTAAAACCATTAGTTCATGCTCTAGCTTAGCTTTAGACCTATGGATAGGCTTAAGTAAACCATACATGGTCTGCCCCCACCCGACTTAAGCCACACCCTCCCGAGACGATTTTTCCGCCCCCACCCTCGATTTTTCTGCCAAGTAATTTTTGAGCAAATTTTTGCGATTTTTTAAAATTGCAGCCAGAAAAATTGCCAAAATCGCCTGTAAAACAGCACTTTTCAGCTGTATTTCAGCACAAATTAGCGATTTGTGACGATGATTAGCCGAAAAATTGCGCATTTTTTATTTTTGAACGTTTTTTAGTGCCCAACCCCTCAGACCCCGGCCGTGCCAGAGCCCCACCCAACTCCTCCCGCCTTCGGCAGATGACCTACTATTTGTACATGTATGAGTTAAACTGATTTGGCGTCCGACCAAGCAGAAGGTTTTCTTGTATGATCCACCAGACATCGTCGTCGCGTCATTTAGCCAACCCATTTGGACCCATACATGGGCCGGAAAAATCCGGAGGGGTATGAACATGGAGACCTCGGGGGGGGGGGTCTCGAAGAAAGGCCACGAAAAAGGCGAAGGGGAGGGGTATACCCCACACACCCTCCGGCCCATGTATGTTTGGACCGTAAATTGCATGCTACCGTACATACATGTATCTACTCAATAAATTCGCGTCGAAAACCGACTTAATTGAACGGATGCAGGGCTTCCAATAGATTCTTTTGATATATTTATGCGTCCTAGCACGTTTCAATCAAAATAATAATGTTAAAAATCTGAATTTTAAGCCATTTATATCATAATGTTGTGCTCTATAGGAATATGGCCGACCCAAGTTAGGTTTGGTTCACTTCCTGTTTGTGCTCACTTCAATTGAGCGTGAATCAATAGATCCAAATTAGGACAAGCCTCTATTAATAGTGCCCTTTCACTCATTAACACTTAATAGTGTAAGCAATCGATACTAACCGAACCATACTAAAGCGGCGGCACCAAGTTACCATAGTTACGCAACCGACACGGCCGTTCGTGTCTGGCACAGACAGTATAGTAGGTAGTATGTTCTGGCTTTTTCCAACATGAACTCTTATCTCTGTTTCCTTCTGCTCAACCTAGAAAGCTTGGTGCTAATTAACAGCTCCTTACTGTCGCTCCGATTTAAAGGAGGAAAAATCGTCAAACCCAATTACTCCCTTTTTCATTCGCGACTCAAAATCGGCTCGAAAATAGTTGGCGAAAGCGTAAGCGACGATGCCAAAAATTTCTCGCTCAGAAAACTGCCTACCGTAGTCTTGCCTCGAAACTGCCAAGTCAAGGCGGAGAAGAACTATTCCAAATTGGTATCGGACCGGGACGGCAATTTTGTGCTAGTAAAGCAGATCTCAAGTACTGGTGGAAGGAATTTGTGCGATGGAGTGGTGCGGAAGAAGCGACAACTGTCGAAAAGAATTAAGCAAGCTAATGTAGAAGTAAATTCGATTTTTTCTAACGTTTCTATAGCTCAACTGATAAATATAACCAGCGGAAAGTCAACGGTCGACATTCGAGAGCAATTCGTCAAGATCAACATTAATTCGGACCAAAGTAACATTCGCATAAATCCCGAAAAATCGCACGTTAATATAACCGTTGCCAAGCCGTTCATTATTGTTAATGCATCGGAAGAGGACGGATTTGAAATGGCCACCGAAAAGTCGGAAATTTTCGTCCTGACCAAGCGCAAAAATCGCGAGGCCTACATTATGATGCAAAATGGAGCGTCGAATATGACTGTACGCTCCGGACTGGCCGAGATTCTGGCATCTAATGCTGACGTCAGCAATGTCACCATTCAAACCTGGATCGCTAATATCAGGTAAAACCTGCTGTTGAGCTCAAATTTGAAGAATTGTTTTTGAAAATTGCCAAAAAAGAAAGCTAATGATGTAACAGGAGGATAAAAGGTCTGTGCGCAAAGACAATATGCCTCGAAATTGTTTGGGCTCAATCCAGCGGCATACCGGAAGGAAACCATGCATGTAACAGGTCATCATAGGAAACTGTAGGGGGTTGGGAGTCTAGTGCCGGCCGGTAGGTATGAGCCTAAATTCTAGGGAGGAGTTGGGCGAAATCCATACATGTAACAGGTCATCATAGGAAACTGTAGGGGGTTGGGAGTCTAGTGCCGGCCGGTAGGTATGAGCCTAAATTCTAGGGAGGAGTTGGGCCAAATCCATACATGTAACAGGTCATTATAGGAAACTGTAGGGGGTTGGGAGTCTAGTGCCGGCCGGTAGGTATGAGCCTAAATTCTAGGGAGGAGTTGGGCCAAATCCATACATGTAACAGGTCATCCGCCGAAGGGGGAGGGATTTTTGAGCTCTGACGTCGGCCGGGGGGTCTGAGCCCAAATTTTGGGCGAGGGTTGGGCACTAAAAAACGCTGAAAATGGAAAAAAATCGCAGTTTTTCGGCTAAAAATCGTCAAAAATCGCTAATTTTGGCAGAAATACAGCTAAAAAGGGCTCTTTCGCAGGCGATTTGGTAATTTTTGTGTCTGAAATTGTAAAAAATCGCCAAAAATGTGCTAAAAAAATTCTTGCGAAAAAATCGGAGGGGACCGGAAAAATCGTCTCGGGCGGGGGGTACCTATCGGGGGGTCTGGCCTAAGTCGAGTGTGGGGCAGACCCCCATACCCCCTTGTTACTGTACATGTACTAAGTAATGAATGCCTCAAACCCACCAACTAATCCATAATACGTGTACCTTGTATCAATTAATGGGGTTTGATTTCTTTAACAAGCTTGAATGTTCATGTAATTAAAATCAGCATCCTTGTTATCAGTGGCGTATCCAGGATTTTGGAAAGGGGGGGGGTGTAAAATTTTGAAAGTGCCTGGTTTGGCCGCTGCCCAACCAGGGTAAGAAAATTTAGCAAAATTAGCCTTCAAAAACGCGTTTAAAACGCATTCCGAGCTTAAAATTAACAGAAATTACAAGTTTTATAGTTTATAATGGCCTGGTTGGGCTTCTGCCCGACCAGGGCGAGAAAATTTTGAAAATTTAGCCTTCAAAAACGCATTTAGACAGAGCACAAATTAGACAGTTTTAGTAAAAAATTCATTAGTTTCTTATATTTTTGACAGACTTTTTCTTCCTACCTCCACCGCATAGGGGCGTGTACACACCCTACACCCCCTGGATACGCCACTGCTTGTTATAGGCAGGGTTGTATATTTTTCCGAAAAAAACCTCGGCCTGTTTTTTTCCAGTTTTTTTCCGGTTTTTTTCCGGTTTTTTTCCTAAATCGCGGAAAAAAACTCCAGCCCAAGTTCTGAGTATCCTAGGCTGGTTTTATGATTCCTAACGCTTTCTAGCGCCTTCCTCAGTCTTGTTAGACCAGAAATACACGTGTTACATTGATATAAATCACGAAACAGGCATGAAACAGTGCCTGACAGGTTCCATAAATAACGCTATATGCAAATTTTCTTACAGCAGTTTGCATTTTTGTTTTTTCATGCCAAATTTGGTCTTTTTTGTTGTTTTTCTAACAGTTTTGAGTCAGTATGGCCTATTATACATAGCAAAAGTCCATTTTTTAAACGAAAAATGACGTAAATTAGCTATTTTTAGCTTGAGTTTTTTTCCGCGATTTATGTTTTTTTCCGACCCTTAGGAAAAAAACCGGTTTTTTTCCGGAAAAAAACAGTTTTTTTTCCGGTGTTTTTTCCCACCTCACATCCCTGGTTATAGGTATCTTTCTTATATTATAGTTTCCACACTTCTTCCAATTTCTTCGAAATTTTCTCCAGAACACGTTTAATCTAAGAGCCCATTCAGTCACCATATCCGTGAGTTTTTCGGAAGGAAACCGATCTAATTTTCGCCATTGTTTTTAAAACTGAAACAACCTCGTTTGTGCCCTTTGATAAATTCAACGTGCGTACCCACATAAAAGGCACAATAATTGCTCCCAAGTTGCAAGTAAAAAGCTCGGTGTCTATGACAACGGGAACAAGGTAAAAAGATTAATTTTCAGGCCGCGAATGGTCATAACCTCCAACGTGACCCGGCCCGACGGCTCTCCAGGGAAAATGCTGGGCATTCTACTACTGACGCGTCGCTCGCGCACCGAAATAAATCTAATCAGCGCGGCGGTGCGCGTGCGCTATGGCAAAATCGATATGCGCATCAGCGAAGATGATCAAGTGATCACCATCTACACTGGAGTCTACAAAGTCAAGGTCACCACTGTGACCTCGCCCTATACGATCGTGGTTCAGGACAATGTTGACATACAAGTGAAGACAATCTATATACAGGGTGTGCCAAAAAAAACAACCCAGCAGAGTTTTTGCTGTAGCAGCCGCAAATCTCAACCGATTTGAATGAATGCTTTTTTAAATGAAAGATAAATAAATTCTTGAAAGATTGAGGTACCGGTTATCAAGATAGTTCCCTCTTAGTTCCTGAGATATTTGTCCTCAAAGTCAAAACAGAGATTTTGGCAATGAACAAGAGTGATAAAGAACAACCCAGCAGATTTTTTACTTTGGCAACCATGAATCTGAACCGATTTGAATTAATCCTTTTTTGAATGAAAGACTGATAAATTCTTCAAAGATTGGTGCAATTTTTATTGAGATTCACTGCTTAGTTCTTGAGATAATAGCCCTCAAAGTCGAAACAGATTTTGGCAAAGAACAAGAGCGATTCCGTTGCATTTCATAATAGATCAGATTCCTACTGCTGGGGCTAATGATCTTTAGTGTTGAAGTAAACCGAGTTTCTGTGTCACCAGTAAAGCCTCCAATAGCCCTTAGGAGTAGCAGGAATGCGTTTTGTTACAAAGTGCAGAATAATAAAAAATCCCTCTTGTTCACTGCCAAAATCACTGTTTTGATTCTGAGAGCCAATATCTCAGGAACTAGGCAAACTACATTAATGAAAATTTCAGCAATCTTTTAAGAATTTATTTATCTTTCATTTAAAAAGGACTCATTCAAATCGGTTGAAATTTGCGGTTGCTAGAGCGAAAAATCTGCTGGGTTGTTTTTTTGGCACACCCTGTACATAAGTTATTACTAACTTTTGAAGTTAAGGTGGAAGAGAGTTCAGTGTCGGTAGTTCCTCAGTCGTCCGATGTCCACGGTCGCATCCCCACCTTGTCGATGATGAACATAAAACCAGACCAAAACACTACTTTGCGCGTTTCTACCGGTGGGGACCAGAAACCGAGCTCAATCGCCGATTCTGCTGACACCGAAATCGACGTAAATTCGGCTAAACTCAATTTCTCTGTGCTCCCTGCCCAGTCGAAGATCTCTGCAACCAGTCTACAAACCGAAGCTCTGATACGCACAAACGATGTTGAAGTGAGTTTAACTTTGTTTATGGCCAAATACACTGACAAACAAACAAACAAACAAACAAACAAACAAACAAACAAACAAACAAACAAACAAACAAACAAACAAACAAACAAACAAACAAACAAACAAACAAACAAACAAACAAACAAACAAACAAACAAACAAACAAACAAACAAACAAGCAAGCAAGCAAGCAAGCAAACAAAGTAACAAACAAACAATTAAAGAATATTGAAGTGATTTTACTTTGTTCACATAAGCTAGTAAAAACATAGTGGTATCACGCAAGTTTTCGTTTCTTGGCTCTGTAATATTTAGTACACTTTTTAGTCTTTTACACTAAGACACTTTTACACTGTTATTCACATAAAGCAATTGAAGCAGATTTTGTAACCTTGTGTTTATATAAAAAGTGCATTTATGCATTAGGCTGGGATAAAAGCTGAGCGGTCCGATATTGACATTTTGGCTGGACGACCGATCATCGTTCTCACCACAAGAAATACTACTGTTGAGATCGGACCTGATCTCGGGACCAGAAATGGAGGCGGTGGTGGTAATCCACACAATGGAAATTCTGATAATGGAAAAACGACCACAAATGATGGGAGAAACACACCTGCTGGAAACGGAAATACTAATGAAGGTGCAGAAACCACATCGAGCCGGAATCAGTTTGGAACATCTCAGCCTACCGCAGTGACATCTGCCGGAAATATAGATCCCACTGTGGTCACTGTTACAACTAACACCGATCTGGTGCCAATACCGTCAACACCATCTACATTCACAGCAACAAGCACACCTACTGCTTCAACATCAACAACACCGTTAATATTAACTAATACTTTTACATCAACATCAACATCATCAACACCACTGACATCAAGTTCAACCTCTACATCTACATCTACATCACCACTGACATCAAGTTCCACATCTACATCTACATCACTGCTGACATCAAGTTCAACATCTACATCAACATCAGCTTCACCACTAACATCAACTTCAACCTCTACATCAACATCAACAATACCGCTACTGACATCAACTTCAACTTCTACATCAACATCAACAAGCCCACTACTGACATCAACTTCAACTACTACGTCAACAACAACAACACTACCGATATCAACTTTAATGTCTACTACATCGTCAACAACACAGTTATCAACAAAATCTACTGGAAAATCTACATCACCACTGATATCCACTTCAACATCCACAACAATATCAACATTTGCAAACACTCCAACGCCAATAACCACTGAATCAGCCACATCATCAGCTGCACAATCCACATCTACTGGAGCAGTACCATTGCCATCAACACCCACATCAACTGCCATCACTTCTGCAACCACTGTCACTTCGCCAGGGTCCACAGGGCTGATTCCCTCACTGCCATCCACGTCTGGTGCTTCAGCAGTTACTGCCCAAACAGGTGCCAGCCCGATAACACTGCCAACCACCTCTACACTAACCCAAACAACCCGAACCACTAAAAGAGGGGGGTTCCTGTTCCCATTCACAATTGATCCATTTGAGACACCGCCTCCAGGTACTGGAACACCGTTGACAACTGGTCAAGAAACTGACACTGGTCTCACTAGCACTACTAGTTCTTTAGCGACTGGAATGTCCGCAACAGGTACCCAAGGTACCGCATCCCCTATAGCAACAAGTACAACTGGACAAACTACTGACTTACCAGTTGTCACTGTAACGTCGCAAACCCTGGGTTCAGTTCCAACAGAAGGTATGTAAAATGTTTCCATAGGCACAATTTCACTTCTTGCACATTTGCTGTGTGACTTTGCACCCATGTGCAGCGCAAACTTATGCCAACCATTGCACAGGTTGCTCTACATTATTACAGACACAGTCACCACCGAGAGTTTGACAGCAAGCACAGGTTTCGGTTTCTTGTTTCCATTCCCCCTGCCAACACTGCCTCCACGAGACAGGTCAACCTCTTCAGCCACAGCACCGGTGACTGGAACGCACCATGCTGGCTCTACAGTGTCAACGCCATTCACAGGTGCAGTTACGGGCACATTCAAGTCAGGTGAGACTACAACACCCGGAGGCGGACTGACACTGATCATGGCCACTGCCACTCCGACTGTGCCTTCAGGTACAGATCAGCTAGTGTGTATGCAGTGCAGCGCATGCCTGCACCGATCCTGTGCACAGTGGTGACTCACCGGTGATGTGTCTAGATGTCGACAATAGTGCCGTGACGATCGTATCTGGCATAGAAGGCATTCAGCTGCCTCTGCTCGGTCTGTTGCGCCACTCAGGTCTGTGCTTTCAGGTTTCAACGGCTCGACCAGTGATGACTTCATTTTTGGACAATTTTCAGTGCCCACACTGCCTACTCCAGATGGGGCCAACCAATTCAACTTCACCACTCTCACTCCCTTCCCACTACCGCCCACCGTGGTGTTCCCCACTGCACTGGAAGGTGCGTCGTCGGCCAATCTCAGACAACTCGACAATCCACCGGATGAGACATATCTGTTGACTGTTGGAGTGAAAGTGAAGAAGGACTTGAACAGTTACGATGGCCGATTCATTGATAAAGTGGTGCAAGGCTTGAGAAAGGGCTATGTGGATGGACGCAGACTGCAACTTGGAGTTGATGATAAAAGGAGAGCCAAGCGACAGGCTCCAAAAGAACAGACCACTAAGATCCCTAGTCTTGAGAATGGAGATGTCGATATTCGGGTAAGGGAAAGGTACTCACCGTCTCAACAAACTGGATTAAGGAGACTGTGTGATTTTTATGTAAACAGTAGTTTGCATTCTTTGTTTACTCGCCAATTTCAGCTGACCAGCATCGCTCGCTCAACTCCAGAGCTGGTACGACTTCAGTTCTACCTACTGTCACATGGCAAATTAGTAGAAGCAGAAAAAGTAAAGCAAACTTACGATCGGCTGACTACCGAGGACTTGAGTGCCCTTATCACATATCCTGTACAGCTTCTCTGATTGTTTTTAATCAGTAACTTCAGTATAACAATGTTTAGGTCGTTGAACCGGTTGAGCCCCTGCAAAAGAAGTCATATATGCCCTTGCTAGCCTGGATTTTCCTAGGCTTACTTGCTCTTTTGTTGCTCTTTGCAGTAGCGCTGACTACCTGCTACTGCTGTAAGCTGAAAAAGAGAAGGGATCTGGACAAAGTTCATGTAATCTTAGTTACTCTTTCAGGACATGCATAGCGGCAATTATTAAGATTTCAGGAGTTGCCAGTTAGCCAACGACCGGCCAGCGTTGCAGTGAGTGCAGGCTCTCGAGCTAACGGCAAACGCAGAAAGTCAGATGAAAGATCACTGGCTAACAGTGTTGACGGGTACATGGAGAATTTTTGATAGGAGATTCATAACCTGTTAAGCTTTTCAGTCCGCCAGTTGACAGTTCGAGATCCGGTAGTTATGCCAGTTCTGAGCATTCAAACTCTCCCAAGAGGTATCATCTTGGAGATCTGCCGCCACTGAAGCCCCCTGTGAAGCTGATTCAAGACATTTCTCCCGGCAATGAGAACTTTCAGATAAAAGTATGTAATAACAACCTGCCAATCATTTTCATGTTTACTTTTCTTTTAGGAAATATTGGGTCGGCTGTCCCCTGAAGAAAGTGGCTCATCTCCGGAACCCAATACTGGACATCTGTGGCAATGTAATGTTTGCCAGAAAAGTTTAGAAGAAAATCACACATCACGCAGAAAAAACAATTATTCAAAGCCAATTTTGACTATTCCTTTGATTTTAGAAACTCAAAATTGCAAACATTGACTATAAAACAGTTATTTTTGCAGTATTACAGTCCATTTTAAAGTTATAAACGATTTTAGCCCGAAAACTTCGATTTTAGCGATTTGTTAGCGTCAGAACTCGCGTTTTGTATAGCACAGTCGTTTCGAGATTTGAATGGGGAAGATTTAGCCCGAAAGGTATCTCCGGAACAGCCGCCAGTATCGATCAACCAACCACAAGCTGCCTGGCAAAGCCAATCTCAACCGGTCAACGTCTACAGAATGACCGATGCTCAGCGAAGAACGCGCCAAAACAGAGAAACTGCCAGAAAACTACTCGACGCCGCGTTTCCTCTGACTACCAGCGACGCACAACGGTTCTTTAACAGCCGAAACCTCTGACAATCTGCTTTGTCATCTGTCTGTCTATGCTGTTTATTTTCTGCATATTCTGTCTGTACTGTACATAGCGGCTGCTCAAAGTAAGACGGCTGTGTTATTATCATCTTTTTGTCTTTTCCAAATCACCCTAGTGAGAGAAAATTGCAATAAGTGGCCTAAGAAATTTGCTTCCTAAAATATCAGAGAGGTGGAAAAATGGTCTCGGCTCGGGTGGTCTCCTGTTTAATGTAAGCATTTTGGGTGATTTGAAGGGTATTGTGCTCTAATAGTGTAAAAATTATTGCCTGTATATGTCAAGGTCCTGTTTAGTGTGATAGCGAACCCAGTGCAAAGTGTTCCTTTGCAGGATACAAGGGAGTAGTTAGTAGTTCGAATATTTCTGTACCAGTGACTGTTAATTGTATGCAAATATTGACAATAATACAGTCCATTATCTGCTCATAGACAAATAAATCTCAACAAAAACAGAAAAGACAGCAGAAACAACTCGTAAACAGTTTTTGGCCTCAGTCAGGTAGAGTAGAGTGGAAACAAAAAAGCAAAACAAAAACATACGTAGCAGTTCTAAAACAAATCAAACAACGGGAACTTCAGCCAAACCACTAAAAATCACGCAAAAGTCTTAATCGATCGATAGCCATAAGATTTAAAGCAAAATTCTGCAAAATACTAAAACAATAAAGCTTGGAAGAAGCAGTAACCATCTAGCTCGCGTTTTAGCCTTTCCATTGCAGAGATTTCCTTCGCAAGTGCAAACTTCCATGTCTCCCTCTGAGGAAGAAATTTTGGTGCAGTCAGAGCGAATTTGATTTTTTGCATTGGGAATGCACGAACGCCATACTTGGGGGTAGCCTAAACACAAATTCCATTTATTATTTAAAACAAGTTTACGGTGTGACGCTATTTCGGGGTAGACAGAGATCTAGATCCCGTGTTCGTCTTTCAAGTGTTCTTAGAACGGCAAAATCGTTCAAAAACCAGTTCTGTCGTCTAAAGCCCTAAGTCCTAAGCCTAAAAGACGTCGCAAAACGGTCTACCTTGGCTCTCCTTGAACCACATTTTCATGCAGACTCCATTTTCGCAATCGGAAGACTGAACTCCAGCTCGCAAGGCCAATTCAGGCTAAAAGAGCGTAAATCAAAAGCAAAGACGCGCCAAGTTCAAACTCGCACCAAAAACAAATCGTTGCAGCGGGCAGTTTTCGGCACGAATCTCACGTTCTCCAGCCAGCGTCTCCAGTTTTGGTCCTGAACGTCGTTTAGCAGTTCAGTGGCGTCCATTGTAGTGCAGGAGTAGCATCTGATAGCGGCTGCTGAAAGCAAATTCGACGCTTTTAAGCGCAAAGTCAACAATCGGCCGGGTCATTGAAGCTCGCAAATAATGGCACCCCATAGCACCGACAATAGCGATTGTTGATCTTTAGAGCAAACACACTTCACTTTTATTACTCACAATCGAACATTGAGGTGTGACCCTATACATAAGGTGGCAACGACGATTCACAGCATAGAATTGTGCACTGGGATTGAAAAACGAAAGCAAATGAGCTCAAACTTGGCAAAGCAAAACAAGTGACACAGAAACAAAAGGACTGAGAATGTATCGGGCGGCCGAATTGCAGTAGTTTGAGCCGCAAGCACACCATGTTCCCGACGCCTGACTGCTGCTAAATCGCGTGCAGGTCTGTTTGAAAGCCCCGCGCGAGTTTGGAAGACACGCACGCAGTACGTCAAGCGCGCCTGAAAAGAAGGACCATTGTTGCTGATGAATTATCGATTTTTCGACGCCTCCACCTGTCTGTTTATCGGTGTAATTGATCTTGACACAGAGACCCTCCTCGCATTGCGGAGATGAGGCCCCAGCCCGCATGGCGTCTCGCGAGTTGAACGGATCCAGACATCTAGCGGTGATTGGAATGGATCGTAAGGGGATGGAGGTGAGGTAGACTCCCGGATGGACTCCGGCGCCGCCAACGATGTCGGTTGGAGAGACAGACGAACAGGAAAAGCATTCTATTGATTGGTCAAACGAAAACAAACGCCCATCTGAAAGGTGAGTCGGTTAGTTTATTCGAGGATGGGCTATACTAGTTGCATGCAGCAAAAATAAGGGTAAAGAGGTTAATCAAGCACTAGATGTGACGCTAGAGAGTGTTAGTGGGTGCGTTGTTGACTTACCGTGGAGGTATGTAGAAGGTCTTCCGGAAAGGCAAGCCTAACCTAACATTCTTCCACACTCTAGTTCTTTTGGATGAGTGAACACTAACAAACATGAAGTGGCAAGTTTGGCTGTGGTTTGCCACGTTTGTGTTCGTCATATATCAAAATCTCAGGCCAACACAAAGACGAACAGAATAAGCTAGTGTTCGCCTGGCGGGTTAAAAAGCGGCACAATGCGCGAACACATTTCGATCTCAATTACGTACAGTTCTGCAGGTCACATCTAGTGCTAAGAACAGCTAGATCGTAGCTTACCTGACTTGCCAACAAGAAAAGCGGACAGGAGGAGGAAACAGATGGAGCGAAGCATGTCGTCCGTGACAATGGGATTAGAATGAATGTAGGGGTGGAGAGAGCGGGTGGAGGCACAGAATGGAACAGTATCGGTGCGCGAGTGCTAAGGCAAACACGTCCAACCGGTCAGGGGAAGTGTCACCGGTGCATTGTTTGCAGACATAGCGGCCGTCAAATGCCTCTGTCTGAGCACTTGACTCGAGAGCCTGTTTGGCTTCACCCTCTCCGGTCAAATTCCACTGACCTGCACCGCAAATTTGTTTAAACAGGTCAGCTTGGACGGTTAAAGTCTTTCAAAATCTTGCCATATATCTTCAGCTTCTACATTTTCATATCTCTGCGTTTTCAGACTTGGTTGAGGGGAGAGTCAGTATTGACTCGACTCCCTCCACTGTAGAGGGGTTGTTATTTCACAGGGTCAGCATTTACAGTGTGCTGAGTGAGCAATGGCTGAACCGAACTAACAAGCTCGTTTATGCGTCAGATCAAGTTGAACACGCACCAATTATGTATAAGCAATTAGGACAAGTTCTGTTCACTGTAAGAGCTGCTTTGCACAAGAATGCTCTCTCGAGTAAGTCGGGCTCTGCTCAACTTTGGCTTGGGCGTTTATGGATTGACTATCAATGGCATTGTCTTGATCAGTCTTGACCAATGCCACAAGCTCAGTTATTCAGCGCGTCTATTGATGAAAGTACAGACTGGGGCCAATATATTGGGACTGGATTACCATCGTTTTCTACACGCCATTAGCATTCGGCCTCAACCGTCAACTAACCAATGGCGAGATGGCAAGTAACCTGCTCACTTGTCCATACGGAATCTCACTCAACACACAGTTCTGTCTGCAAATGGTCATGGCTTTCAGCCGATTCATATGTGAGTGAGATCCTCTCCCACCGGATTGGCACTTGCAGTATTTAACAGATCATTTCGCTCACTTTTCTTACTGTAATTTTGTTCATGGAAGCTTAGGGTATAAGACAGACTAGATAGAGATCTGGTGCCAGATTTTGATTTTGTAATCTTCCACTTTAGCTCTGGTTGGGCCCTAGTAAAGCAGTGTTCAACGCTTTATAGCATTCCGGTTTCCTGCTGAATCGACAGTCTGGTTGGATGAAAGCAACAGTAAGCTGTTAGCTGCAGGGGTGATGGTGTGGGGTGGGTTTTGGGGTGGTATGGCTGCTGTACCTGGCTATCACTTCATCTACAATGCATCGCTTGGGCGCTTCGACACTGCCGTCAAGGACACCCAGTTGGGCTTGGTGCATGTCGTTTCCACTGTGCTCATGTTCCTACAGTATGTGGCATTGTAGCACATGCACTAACACTCTGCAGTCTGGACAAGTTGCGGTAAGTTTGCTGTTGAGTAGGTAGTTGCCGGCTCATTCATTCGTTCATTCATTCATTCATTTGTTTGTTCATTCATTTGTTCGTTCGTTCCTTCGTTCATTCGTTCGTTCGTTCATTTGTTTGTTTGTTCGTTCGTTCGTTCGTTCGTTCATTCGTTCGTTCGTTCATTTGTTTGTTTGTTTGTTCGTTCGTTCATTCGTTCGTTCGTTCGTTCGTTCCTTCGTTCCTTCGTTCATTCGTTCATTCGTTCGTTCGTTCATTTGTTTGTTTGTTTGTTTGTTCATTCGTTCGTTCGTTCCTTCGTTCATTCGTTCGTTCGTTCATTCATTTGTTTGTTCATTCATTCGTTCGTTCGTTCGTTCGTTCCTTCGTTCATTCGTTCGTTCGTTCATTTGTTTGTTTGTTCGTTCATTCGTTCGTTCGTTCGTTCGTTCGTTCGTTCATTCGTTCGTTCGTTCATTTGTTTGTTTGTTTGTTTGTTCGTTCGTTCATTCGTTCGTTCGTTCGTTCATTCGTTCGTTCGTTCCTTCGTTCATTCGTTCGTTCGTTCATTTGTTTGTTTGTTTGTTCGTTCGTTCGTTCGTTCATTCATTCGTTCGTTTGTTTGTTCGTTCGTTCGTTCATTCGTTCGATCGATCGATCGATCGATAGTTTGTTCGTTCATTCGTTCATTCAAATCGGGGTATCGGCCTCATACAGGTGGCCATATTTGTAGTACTGTGGAATACATATATGTATATGTATATGTAAAAAATACATATTATGTATTATTTTTGGAATACATATATGTATATGTATATGTTTATGTATTCCTCAGAGAATATGTTTATGTATATGTATTCTGAGGCCACTATGTATTTAAAATACATATTTGAAAATACATATTGAATTTCTGGTGAAATGCTGCATTTTGAAGTCTCAGCCTGCCATCCATAGCATGAAATTACATTTTCTTAGGATACCAATGTCTGAATTTGCTCCAGTTGTCGAATCAGCTGTGATCCGAATTTAGTGATAAAAGTTTTATCTTGTTATTTTGTTCGGCGCCTGTTGCGCGTGTTAGTATTTTACTGGTTGTTCGTGCCAGGACCCGACTGGCCTAGGTTTGGGTGGAGCTAAGCCCGGACAGCTGGGCAGTGTCGTTGTTTTGTGGTCGTGGGAAGTGGCCGTAAAGAAGAGTTTTGCTCGGTTTGGTCGCGTGGCAAGCCAGTGAGGTAAAGGCAGTCGAGTGAATCGAACCGCTAGTCTTTAGTGCTTCTGCTTTTCGGTACTGTTGTGACCGTCAACACAGAGAGAGTACGCGCGCTAAAGTCAAGTCTTTACACCAGTGGTAGAAAACCCACAGATTTGGTGTTTTAATTGAGTAATACCATAGCCGTGGAAAGTGGTGCGAGGCAACCAAAAGGAGTTCTAATGAGGGAACATTTAGATTTTCAAATTCAATGGATAAATGGCAGGAGAAAAATGCTCTTTTCTTTTGCTAGTTGACCTAGACGAAATTATTGGCCATTGCGGTTTCGAAAACAAAGTTCATTACACAGGTCTCCCCCATACAGAAAAAGACTGACTGTATGTGGAGGATTTTTAACAGAACTTAAATGTGGAAATTATTGCTAATTTGACTGACGCACTGAATCAATTTCATGCTACTCGTATTTCATGCTATTTTTTTTACTCTCGTTCTTCAAAATCCTTTAAAGAGACAGTCAGTCTCATAAATTTAACGCGTTTTACTAACCGATAGGGCTGAGT
Source organism: Sabatieria punctata (assembly GCA_030248155.1). Lineage (NCBI taxonomy): Eukaryota > Metazoa > Nematoda > Chromadorea > Araeolaimida > Comesomatidae > Sabatieria > Sabatieria punctata. Next base: position 39,077 of record JASANB010007526.1, on the reverse strand, counting down.
TATAAAATAGCCTTGAGCTACAGTAACTCAGTCCTTCTTCCCTTGTCATTAAGATATGCACTGTACAGTTTATTGTTATACTGTCCGTACGTACTGCATGTACATTGTCTGGGAAGTAAAAGTTTCTTTCTTTCTTTTTTCTTAATCAGGTCCAAGCGTGGACCCTTTCTAATTTCAGTCACAAACAACTCTTTTAGCAGCATTTTTCAACTTAAAACCTGGCTTTGAAAAAATATGTATAATATGTATTTTATGTACATATTTTTTGAAAAAATACATATAGATATTATGTATATGTATTCGTCACCGGGAAACATATAGATATATGTATATGTATATGTTATGTATTCCACAAATTCAATATTTTGCCAACAGTAATTTGTAGCCGTTTGTAAATTGGTGGAACAGACCCCTGGGTACAGAGGACTGGTACATTCAGTATCACTAGAAATGATACAATTTCTAATTAATTGCTAGTCTACTGCTTAGAAAAGCGGGAACTATAAGAAATTATATTAACATTTAGTTTATTAACACAAGATCGGCAAATCAGCTTTGTAAACGACGTGTCTCGCTACGTTTTCTTCTTCATCGAGCCCACCTTCTACTTATTCTTCATCCAGCAGCTGCGCAAAATCGTCTGGAAGAAGGTGACCACTGGTGGCCAGTCGACACGCACTGTTGGTCAAGCTGACACGCGAAACAAGACCAAACGTTAGCAAACGACAGACGTCTCCCTCAGCATATTTACAGTAGAACTTCTGTTTGGTTTCAAGTTTGTGCTTGTTTCCCTTTCTTCGCTAAAACAAATCACTTTCTTCTTAGTAACACTGGCCTTTCTCTAAATTTAAAGTTTATACATGCAAAAAGACTGTCTTCTCTCATGAAGTTTTTAGCTTTTTTTCGCGAAAATGGCATTATTGATTAATAACGACTTTGAAAAAGACCGAAAAAGCTGAAACGTTCTTCATTTTCCCGAAGTCGCTGTTCGGCGTTCTACAGCATAATGCTCTCGTGTTTCGTTTTCCTAAAGTCGCTAAATTTGAGTATCCGACTTGACGACTGTAGGCCTCTGACAGACTGTTTTCGGAGTGGTAAATAATAGACAATTATCAATACTGAAAATATGTTTGTCTAAATTAGAGGGAACATGCATTTGTACATACTGTTTGTGATCTTTCATAAGAGACACTATTCTATTCTGCACTAGTGTAGATAGATTGTATTGTAAGAGTAGTCTGATTCGATCCACTCTGGCCCATATCCATATGTCAGGTTGAAAATCTAAGTTGTGTGTAGAGAGCTATGCCTTGGTGCACTATACGTACAGTCTGGCAATAAGCGCCGTTTATCGTACCGACACCATATTCACATTGAAAAATCCGATACAGATTACCGTACGCAAACGGTACTCAAAATGTATATTTAGTCTAAGCGTATTTGATCAGCAAAAGTCGATAAAACTTCGAGCAGAATCCTAAAAGTTGTATGTTTTTGCTGCAGTAATAAACAGTAGCTATCATCACAAAGCTCAATTTCTATGGCATCTTTGTTTTTCAAGCAGCCGGTTTTTGCGAGATTTGATTTTTCTGGCATTACGGGCTCAAAATCAAACAAAAATTGCGTTCTCAGTACAATACACATTGTTTTGTTGTGTGTGCATACACAAATTACCATACACATTTGACAGTGAATGTCCATACACATTCTGAAAGTCCAATACCAAACAACAGTAGTTCGGTTGATTGAATGGGCCTCATCAAAACCTTCCCTTTTTCCGGCGTGATAAAATGTCAATGGCACGGAGTGGCGTCAGCAGAAGTATAAAAACGTGCCTGGGTATTCCCTTCAACCAACGATTAAACTCTTCCGCAGCAGTGTTCTTACACGTAGCTCAGTTAAATATAAACGTTTATTTGTTTCTACCAAAAACACACCACACAGTCAAAGATACAATATTTTACACTATTAGGTGAGTTGAAAACTAAAGCACTGGTGTAATAATCAGTTAAGGCATGGAACTAAGTAACTTTTCTACCGATCACCCTTGTCACGAACGGCACCAATCTCACGCTCACAGTTCCTTTCTCGCTTGACACTCTGGTCCTCTGCTTAACAGTCATTTTTGTGCTTGAACTTGAAACTTTGACAGCTTCTGGCAGTATTGAGAAGAGAATGGACGATATTATCGACTTTTTCTGCACCTTCGGTGCTGGCTTAGCTTCGTAGGGGGGCCACATGCCCAGCAGCAGCAACAGCAGCAACAGCTTAACCGACGACATGTTCAGACGAGTTGTGAAGCCTCAGAAAGTGATGGTTTGATGCAATCAGAGCATTTTATAGTCCAACTAGATGAATATAAAGCCAAACGACTTCCAAAATCCATTAGCTGGACCAGAAACAAAAGGCACTGAACTGCAGCGAAAGTTGGATTGGAGCAAGTTAAAAGCATTTGACGCTAATATTTCCGACACTGCATTAGCGCTCCGAGAACAAAAGCAGATCGCACAGACAAACATTTCCGGCTGTACGTGAAGAAAGACTTTGGACAACTGCTAAAAATAGTGCTAAACTGCACTGCATCTCCATGTATGTTTGGGTGCATCGCTGTCGAATTATTTGCATCTGCATCAGTGTTGTGCCGAACGAAAATTTTCTGAATGTAGTTAGTAAAAGTTGGTCACAGCTTTCCAAATTTGAATTTATTAAGTAAAAGTTAGTAACTAAATTCGCTCGCTGATTATTGTAGTAGGTTAGCCAAAAATTATCGAGTACTTAGTCATGAGTTTAGTTTAAATAAACTAGTAGAAATAAGGCCATTAATGCATTTAAAACGATTAGTTTTATCTCTCTAGACCTCATTAGGTTCATACTATTCGCAAAATAACAGTACTTCTCATTATTTCTACAAAAAAATTTGAAATATGAGCGTTAGTTTATCAAAAAGCCGCGTATCAGGACAAGAACAATTAATATATAGAAATATGAAGAGAAAGCAAATAGTTTTGGACATACAGTACATACAAACTACAGTACAATAAAAGCATTTCTCTTAGGCAAAATTATTTATAGAAAGAATTTTCACCCCAGTAAAATTAAGAAATATTTTAAAAAATTCCTAAAAACTGTAATCCCATTGGTTTTCATGGATTTTCTAATCTCTGAGCTTAAAAATGACTAAATTCCTGGCCTTAAAAATGGAAAATACAGTGTTTTAACTTTGTAAAACATTTTCAGCAAATACCGAATAAATACCGGTATACCGGTATTTTTGCGAATACCTACCCATACCGAACCGATTCCTGAGAATCCCATACCCAAAGAACAGTATACTAGTGGCTCCCAGTACTAACAAACTGGCTCAGAAATCACTAATTTTTAGCCTAAAATTCGTTTGAAAAAGCCTTTGAAAACTGAATTTGGCGTTTCCACTGCTGAATCGGGGTTATGAAAGCCCTTTTTGTCACTTTTTGCTTGTTTTTAGCTCTAAAACTCTATTTTCCAGCTTAAAATAGTGATTTTTGGCGTCCTTACTGAAAATAACGTACTAAAAACGTATTTCCAGGCGTTTTGGAGCTTTTTGAAATTTGGGACCCCGCTCTGGGCGAACCCCCCTCGACCCCCACCTGAGGAAACCCCCTACCCCCTCCCCCAGCCAGGTCGGCCCGGAGCTGTTACATGTACTGTATGTTTAGGCGGCATAGCCATTGTGCGCGACGTCGTAGGTCTAGATGTGAGGTCTGTGTTTTCCTGTGTTTTTTCCGTTTTTTTCCAAAAAAAACCCGGTTTCTTCCTAAGGGTCGGAAAAAACATAAATCGCGGAAAAAACTCAAGCTAAGAATACCTAATTTATATACGCGATTTTGGAAATAAAACCGAAAGAAAAGAAAAAACAGGCTGAGGTTTTTCTCGGAAAAATATCCAACCCTGATGTATACACATATACCATACACTGAAATACACATTGTTTTTTCAATGTGTATGCACATACACATACACATACACATACACATACACACACATACACATACACATACACATACACATACACATACACATACACATACACATACACATACGCATACACATACACATACGCATACACATACACATACACATACATATACACATACACATACACATACACGTGTATGTGTATGTGTATGTGTATATGTATGTGTATGTGTATGTGTATGTGTATGTGTATTACACATACACATACACATACGCATACGCATACGCATACACATACACATACACATACACATACACATACACATACACATACACATACAGTACACATACACATACATATACACATACACATACACATACGCATACGCATACGCATACGCATACACATACACATACACATACACATACACATACGCATACGCATACGCATACGCATACGCATACGCATACACATACACATACACATACATATACACATACACATACATATACACATACACATACATATACACATACACATACACATACACATACACAATTCGGACGCCCATCATCGGAAACATCAAATGAAACCGAGAAATTGTTTGTGAAACTGAAAATAATAAACACAATAAGGATAAAACTCGTTTTAAACAGCGGCAACCAGGACCAAGTTTGTGAGCTATGTGCAAGCAAGATGAATAGTACAACATGTGTGCCAAAGATCTCCGAATTCGATTCATAACTGAACAGGTTGTGTTGTTTACAGTGTGCAATCCATTATAAGGAATTTTTTTGATTTTCAACTTTCAAGGCCCAAAAACTCGATTTGGGGGTACCTTTTTCTGTCGATTTTTTTTCTTTAATCAAAAGCAAAAACATAGCGCTACATTTCCATGAAATAAAATAGTTGGACACTCGACGGTGGGGGGGTCAAATCGGTCCCGGGAGGGGTTCGAAAAAAATTTTTTCTCTGCAATGCAGTCTAGTAGGCCATCATTTGAAAGAGAATACTTTTCTGATTCTAAATATGCAATTCGCACGTTCCTATAATCATTTGATCCCGAGTTATGACTCGAAATCTGTGAGAGGGTCGAAAAAGTGACCCTCTCAAAAATGGCCGGAAAGGTGATAAAATGTCTTTTTAGGTCAAATTAAACCAAAATACAAAATTTCAGCCAAATCGGAGACAAAAAGTTGAGATTTGTCCGGAGGTTAAGGAGCAAAAGTCGATTCTTAGAGAAACCGGCTCTTAAAAATTTTAATTGCAGTGCCAAAAAATCTTGTGTACTTCACTGGAATGTACCTGTCCAGTGAAATGTAATTTTTCGCCCAGCTCCTCAAGTATTGGGTATTGGGTATTGGGTATTGGGGTATTGGGGGTCTCAGGTATTGGTATTGGGTATTGGGTATTGGGGTATTGGGTTTTTTAGGTATTGTTCGCACTCTATACACATACACATACACATACAGTACACATACACAAACACCAAAATACACATTGTTTTTTCAATGTGTATACACATACACATACACATACACATACACATACACATACACATACACATACACATACACATACACATACACATACCCATACCCATACACATACATATACACATACACATACGCATACGCATACGCATACGCATACACATACACATACACATACACATACGCATACACATACACATACACATACACATACACATACATATATACATACACATACACATCTACTGTTGCATGCGTATACGCATTACGCATATCATTACGCAAAGTACGCATTGCATTTCAGAATGCGTATACGCATACGCATACGCATACGCATTTGAATTTCATTATGCAATATTATTACGCATTCTGTCAAAAGTTTGCATATTTTTGCGTAATGCGTATTGGGTCTGAAAAATAGCTACATTTTCGAATTTCTTGCAAATATTTAGTTCAGATTGTTACCGAATGGTCATTCTTCTTATTTTTAGTGTGAGGTGAGGGCACCAGAAATTTTCTGAGGCATTTAAAGCTTTAACTAAGCTGGGCTTGCAAATAATTAAAAAGAGGGAAAGATTTAACAGGAAAGGAAATGTGCTACAAAACCGTGAATTTAGAGTTTCCACGGTTTTGGGAGACATGAGTTGTGTTGCATGGGCAGGCTATCTGTTTGTGCTTTGCTTCCACTGCGTATGTTTATTGTAAATTTGATTGCTATTAGACCTCTTCAGGAAATGAGCATTCGACTGATTTTTTGTAGGAAAGCGCATAAAATCTCTTGCCTGTAGAAAACATACGTACAGTACATACCATACATGTAACAGGTCATCTGCCGAATTGGGAGGGGGGCTGGGGGGTCTGGCGCTGGTCGGAGGGGTTTGAGCCCAAATTCTAGGGGGAGGGGCTGAGCACTAAAAAAGCTTAAAAATCGCGATATTTCGGCTAAAAATGGTTAAAAATCGCTAAACAGAAAGAAGAAGGTGAAAACGTTAGGCATGTGCAAGGGCGTAGCTGGGAATCGAACCCAGCACCTTCGGATTTCCTTTGAAGTTTGGGCTCAAATGCAGCTAAAAGTGCTGTTTTTTTCAGGCAATTTTGGCAATTTTTGTTTCTGAAATTGTAAAAAATCTTCAAAATTTGCTAAAAAATTGCGCTGCAATTCATTTAAAGGCAGGAATTTGATTATTGAATACCTAAACAACACACTGTGGAGACAAACAAGCCGTTCAGTGAAATTTCTCATCGTTTCTGAGATTACGCATTACGCATACGCATTACGCAAAATACGCATTGGTTTTTGCAATGCGTATACGCAAACTCATACGCATTTGTAATTGGAATGCGTATACGCATACGCATACGCATACGCATTTGAAAAATCCGGTATTAAACAACAGTAACACATACACATACACATACACATACACATACACATACACATACACATACACATACAGTACACATACACAAACACATACACATACACATACACATACACATACATATTAGTGCAACTAGCGAAGAATTTTTTGAATCACTTTGGTTAGACGTTTATGCTTATGGTAACAAAGTGTTGTTCCGGTTAGGTCTTTATTACCGTACTCCATCAGCAAATTTGCGTAGTTCCACTAATGCCGTTACTGACCATTTTTCCCGATTTCTGATAAACAACAAAAGTCCTGTAATCATGATGGGCGATTTTAATTACCCAGATATTCGATGGGGAGAAACTGAGCCTGAGCTCTTATCTACTAGTCAAGATTTTCGTGCTGGTACATTGGAATTTGGTCTAACGCAATGCGTACTGGTTCCGACTCATGAGAAGGGTAATATATTAGATTTATTTTTTGTAAATGAAGAAAAAATGGTGCAATGTGTGGAAGTTATTGATCCTTTAGGAATGTCGGATCACTTCGGTCTGAAAGTGTGTTTGGGTCCTTTTGAAGTTGAGGTTAGTACAAGAGTGTTCAGAAATTTTGCTAAGGCAAATGTAGACGATATATGCTTGAGCCTTGCAAGTGTCGATTGGATTTCAATCTTTAGTCTCTGTACACACGTTGATCAGTTTTGGGCTTCGTTTAAATTTGAACTAAGTAGAGTAATTGATGAATTTGTGCCCTTGTGTGTTGTTCGTTCCAAACAAAACTCTTCTTGGTCTTTCGCTACTCGAAAAGCACACAAGAGACAAAGAAGATTGCACGATTTATACAAGAAAAATCGTACTGATGACCATAAGCAAAACTGGTTAACTGCTGTGCGTGAGGCTAGGAGATTGAAGCGCAGAGACGAATTTCTAGCAGAAAATGCTGTCTTAACATCAAGATGTACGAATCGTTTTTGGAGATTTGTAAGATCTCGTTTAACTTGCAATACAGAAATTCCTGTGCTTGAATCCAATACCGGACTTCCCGTCTCAAATTCTAATGAGAAAGCTGAATTATTTAACAAATATTTTGCTTCAGTGTTTAAAGTGGACGATGGTATTCCTTTAGTTACTGATCGTTTTATTGAAGCTCCACTTCTATCCTCTGTAAATGTTGATTTAGTAGATGTAATAACTCATTTGTCTCAGTTAGCGTCTAAGAAATCTGCTGGTCCTGATGAAATACCTCAATTCTTTTTGCGTAAACTCAGTTCTGTTATCGCTTTCCCTCTTGAACGAATTTTTAGTTTTTCGTTGGCTTCTCAAAAATTGCCTAATGAATGGAAGGTATCTAAGATTATACCGTTGCATAAAAAAGGTTCACATTCAAGTGTTCAAAATTACAGACCGATTAGTCTGCTTTGTGCTTCTAGTAAAGTTTTGGAGTCAATTGTTAGGGAACGTTTGGTAAATTATTTAAGGACCTATAATAAGATATCAACAGCGCAACATGGTTTTTTGAGTAAGCGCTCTACTGTTACCCAGTTACTTTCTTGCCTCAGCGATTGGACAAGTATGTTGGATACCCATCAAACAGTAGACGTTATATATCTCGACATAGCAAAAGCTTTTGACAGTGTATCTCATCCAAAGTTGTTATTTAAACTTCGACAAATAGGGATCTCTGGTACTCTGTTAGCATGGTTATGTGCTTACCTTACTGATAGAAAACAGTATGTTCATCTGGATGGTAATTCTTCCTCTTTAGAAAGTGTGACTTCTGGTGTTCCCCAGGGTAGTTTGTTAGGCCCTGTTCTTTTTTTAATTTACATAAATGATCTTGAAAAGGTTATACGTTTTTCACATTTGAAACTTTACGCAGATGATGCAAAATTATATTTTGCAACTAACAGATTTTGTCAAAACGATATGCTAAAAGACGATTTACTTAATGTTTATGAGTGGGCTACACAAATGCAACTGGATGTGGCTATTCAAAAATGTTCTGTTTTGCACTTAGGATACGGAAATGCAAGAACTGTTTATCAAATAAGAGAAACTCTGTTACCAGCAGTGGATCAAATTGTTGACCTAGGCGTCATAGTATCCTCAAATTTAAAGTTCTCCAGGCATTGTCAATATATTGCTACCAAAGCTTTCCAGGCCGTAAACTCAATTTTTCGGGTTTTTCAATCACGGAACAGAAATTTCCTTTTACAAATGTATTTTGTCTTTGTGAGGTCGAAACTTGAATATGCATCCGAAGTTTGGAGTCCATACCTATTATCAGATATTGACTTGGTAGAAAGAGTGCAGCGCTCATTCACTCGTCGTTTACCTGGTTTGCAATCTTTAACGTACCCAGAACGTTTACTGCAGTTAAACATTAAATCTTTAGAAGAACGCAGAATAATTAGAGACCTTGTAATGGTTTTTAAGATAGTCAGGGGTCTTGCAGATTTGCCCGTTGAGCGTTTGTTTACGTTTGTCCTTGAATCACGTACTAGAGGTCACAGTTTAAAACTTTATCCTAAGCATTTTCGTCTTGATGTGAGCAAAAATTTCTTCGCACACAGAGTTGTACGTATTTGGAATAACTTGCCTTCTGAAATCATTGACTTACAGTCTTTGGCTCGCTTCCGCTCAAAAGTGGAATGCCTCGACTTTTCCCAATTCATTCGGGGTAGGGCTTTCGAGCCGGAAATCGGCCCAGCTCGCCCCTTCATCTGACAGAAGTGGTATGCAGGCTTTTTCGTGTTGAATAAAATTTACTTACTACTTACTTACTTACTTAAATCTCCAACACCTTTTATTTACATCTCAACCAAATAAAAATTCAAACTTTCATTTTTTTTATAATCCCTCTTTTCCCTTCAATCACTTTTTTATTTACCAATCCCCACCAACCAAACAAATAAAAAAAATTTCACAATTCTCTTACAATTTTTTTTTTTTTTCTTCCACAAAAATATTCACACAACTCGTTAGATTTTTGCGTTCTCCACCGAAAAATCTGCTGGGTTGTTTTTTTTTGGCGGACCCTGTATATTACAAGGAAAACTCATCTTTTCAACTGCCAAAATTGGCAGTTCGCTCTCAAAAAGTTTTTTGTTTGTTACGTACCTACGTTACTGTGCAGTTTTCAAAGCGGAACACAGCACCATGTTTAGTCGGGTGGAGGTTGGTGACAGCTAAAAACGTTATAGTTGTTGGTTAGGCTGAAAACGTCGGCAAAAATTTAGAATTTTTGGACGCCGTAGTTTATGGACGACCCCTAAGCCGAATTTTCAGGGGTCAAATTTGAACATACTTATCTCATGAATCTTTCATGGGATCTTTTACAAATTTATCCAATCTTGCCAGAATAAACAAGGACCAAAGAGTGGTAATCGTGCCATTTAAGTTTTTAATTCAGTCAAAGTAAACGGACGATAGCAATCTAAAGTTATTCTGGAAACTGGAAAAACAGGCCAGGGGGTCTTGTTTTGGCCAATAACACTAGGTATCACGTCTTTTCCTCGCGGACAGTTCCTCGCGCGACAGTTCCTCGCCGACATTTACTCGCGCGACTTTTCCTAGCTACGACTTTTCCTCGCGCGACTATTCCTCGCGCGACTTTTCCTCGTATGAACAAAAAACGTTTTATCTCTTTTGTACAGTACGGAATAACAACTTTTCGGCTGTTTTCTACAGCCGAATAACACAAACATGCTACACACTGCGAAAAGTTATGGACATGACCAGCAGACAGCTCGAAATCTGTCATGATAAAGGTAGGGGACAGCCAGGTTGAAGCTGCTTAGCCTTGACCAGCATCCACTGGTAGATGTCTTCCGTTTTGCTGGGCACATGGCAGTCAGTAAGCAAGAGGGTGCATGGCGCCAAAGTATCCAGGAATTGTATAGAGTTGCGCAAAACTCCATTTTGAACATTTAGCATAGCAGTAACCTCTAGAGAGTAGGTGAATCTAATCTGGGTCGGAAAACCTACTTTTTTTTGCCTTCTCACTCTCACGCTGACACATAAAAAATGTCAATTTCACAGAAGAGTGTCTAGATTCAAGGGCTATCTAACGCCTCGACTCCAAGTGATGAAAGGAAACAGCTTCAATTTAGACAACTGCCACAAGCTCAAACGCCAATATTCTTAGCTTAGTTTTGGAGAAATCGATTTTTTATCGAGCTTTCTGCTGGTAGTCTGACATCCCAATCCCACTGTTCATTTCTGCAAAAATCACATAAATTTTTACCAATTTTATGTGTTTTGAACGATTTTCTGGAGACCGACTAAATTAGGTTCACCTATGTTAGTATAGAGATAAACTTCTCTACCGCACTTATGTACGTAGTTTTCCGCATGTTTACGCGCGATCAGCAAACAGAGAGATAAAAGAAGACTGTGATCACGCGTCCGGTCAGGTGTTGATTGCTGTCAAAGATGATTTACAACCGGCTAACTGATTGTCGCCGGCCGGCCAACTAACCTGTGCCCTACGTAGGCTTGATAAGAACATACTGTTGGCTCGGAATATTTATTCCTACGAGGAAAAGTCGCGCGAGGAAAAGTCGTAGCGAGGAAATGTCGCGCGAGGAACTGTCGGCGAGGAACTGTCGCGCGAGGAACTGTCCGCGAGGAAGAGACGTGTAGCCATAACACTATGATAAAAGTAAAGTTATAAGTAAATGAGCTCAGAATAGCTTGTTTTGACCAATTTTAACGCAAAAATGAGCCAAATACATTAATTTAAGCCAAAATTTGAACTTCTTGGCTTCCTATCCGCTTAACCCCTCAGCCGCCGCTATCGCTTCGCCCCTTTACCCCTCCAGGATTTCAAAATCCTACTTCCCTCAAGGGGAATGCTAGCCCATGTCCTAACAGAAATATACATACTGTAGTAATAGGGTTACACGTTTCAATTCAGTGACTTACCAACATGTTTGCAACAGAACGTGACTGTTATCAGCGGAGCGAAGCCAAAGAAACCGCCAGCAACAACAGGAAACGACTGAAAGCGAAGCGAGAGAAGGTGTTTCGCTAATATACTTGCTAACACAAAGCTGACACCTGTGCGTGTGTGCATACATGTTTGTCAAATGCAGGTGTAGACCTTTGTTTCGCTACTTCAAAATCTCCTGCGGAATGTTTGCATACCGCTACATCCCGTCCAGTTTGGCCTACGTCTTTTCCGTACACAGCTCTGATTGAATTGAGAACCGAAAATCAGAGCAAAACCAACTAAACGCTATGTATGCAGTCAGGCAAATAAGAACATTTATAGAGGTGCTGCGTGACCCATTCAAACTGCACTCGTTCAATGCGGGCTTGGCAGGCGAAAAGGCTCTGGTGGAGACAGCGAACACACAACCTAGTGCAGTGATAACTCTGGACTATAGGTTTGTTTTATGCAAAAGATTTTTGTTGTCCGTCTGCTTGTGTTCAAAAGCAGGAGTGTTTTCCGGTTGGAATTTTCGTTTTAGAATTTTTTGCGGCCTGGCAGCCTAAAATTGTAGCCAACTGGGCCCTGTGAACCTCTATTGCAAGCTCATATAATCGCTTTACCAGCCTTTAAATATATGTTGCATTAAGGCAAGAACCGAAATAATATGTGGAAAAGGTGCGTGCACTTGTACTTGAATAGACAGTTTCAAAAATGATTTTTGAAGGCTCATTTACATCTAACTTAGGCATACTTATATTTTTCTCTAAAAATTTATTCCAAAAATTTGTGTGGCTTTCGTAGGTCAGAGCCTGAGGGGACCAACCTGAGTAAAAATGGCTCATAAACGCTAATTTGGGCTGAAATACAGTTGAAATTGTCTCTAAATTTGTAAAAATTAGCCCCAAAGTTATTTCTCGCAAAAATGGTCTTGGGGATCAATGATTAGTCGATGGTGGCTTTGGAAGAAATGCCCCGCAAAGAAGAAACAGCAGTTTTAATCTTTCGAAACAGAATTAAACAATGTTGACTAACCAAAGATTATCCGAGCCTATGTATAGCCCAATAACACACAAGCAGACTGAACGTACAGTATAATCTAACAGGAATACTGGCTGGGCCAGACACAACTAGCTGAATTTGGATCGAAATTTAGCCCCGGCGGGCAGGAAAACTTGTGTTGAACTCCGTGGACGCACCGGAAGTACTTGGCGCAATCTTCTGGGTTCGGGAAGAATCCGTCCTTCTCGCATTTCACTTCTGAAGAAATTGGAGACAATTTTTCTCGATGTTGCTATTATACAGTATAGATCAAAAAAATGTCCCATCGCTTTTTCGGCCTTCACTCAAACGTTTCGTTCTCAGTCACTTCTTTACCGATTTGGCTCAAATCTTGAGCAAAAATTAACAACATGGTTGGCTAAATATTCTGCAAGTTTAGTGCCAAAATTCCGACTCGTACTGGTTTTATGACCCGAAAACTAGGAATGAGGGTGGTCCACGCAAATTTATTTTTTTTCGGTAATACAAGGAGTACAGTCCTGAAACTTGCAGGAATGATTGTTGTTGCTATTGGGCATAACATACTAAACGGGCAGCCCTGTAGCTCAAAGGGCACTAAAATGGGGGAATTTCAAAAAGATGAGTGAAAATCCCATAGTTAAGAAATCTGAACCTTCTAGAATCAAAGCACTGAATCTGTTGTTAATCAACATAGATTGTAGCAGGAAGTTCGACAAATAAGTGAACCTGATATTTAAGCTCTGTTCCACACCATAGTAACCATCCCTGCAGCGTTTTTTGAAAATTGAAAATCTTTAGAATCGTCATTTTGCCGGTTTTATGAAGAAAAGCCATATTTCGTCATGTTTTTGAAATTCCCCCATTTTAGTGCCCTTTGAGCTACAGGGCTGCCCGCTTAGTATGTTATGCCCAATAGCAACACCAATCATTCCTGCAAGTTTCAGGCCTGTACTCCTTGTATTACCGAAAAAAATTAAATTTGCGTGGACCACCCTCATTCCTAGTTTTCGGGTCATAAAACCAGTATGAGTCGGAATTTTGGCACCACACTTGCAGAATATTTAGCCAACCATGTTGTTAATTTTTGCTGAAAATTTGAGCGAAATCGGTAAAGAAGTGACTGAGAGCGAAACGTTTGAGTGAAGGCCGAAAAAGCGATGGGACATTTTTTTTTATCTATACTGTATAAATTGTTCACAACAGAGTTTCTCTGATTTTTGCAAGACAGCAAAATCCGGGCAAATCTTCTGGATTTACACAGTGGCGTATCCACGTTTTCGGAAAGGGGGAGTGTAAAATTTTGAAAGTGCCTGGTTGGGCGCAGGGTAACAAAATTTTGCAAAACTTGCCTTCAAAAACGCGTTTAAAACACATTCCAGGCTTAAAATTAACAGAAATTACAAGTTTTAGTAGTTTAAAGTGGCCTGGTTGGGCTTCTGCCCGACTAGGCGAGAAAATTATGAAAATTTAGCCTTCAAAAACGCATCTAAAAGGCATTCTGAGCACAAAATAGACAGTTTTGGTACATAATTCGTTACTTTCGCTTATTTTTGACAGACTTTCTCTTCCAAAGGGGGGTGTACCCACCCTACTACATCCCCCTGGATACGCCACTGGATTTACACTTACTTCCTCCACTAGAACCTCCTCCTCCTCCTCCAGTGGTTGTTTTGGGAGTTGCCTGCGTAGTGGTAGAGCCATCCGGTCCAGAGGAGCTTTCTCCCGGCTTGTGATTCAAGCACTCAGCATTTCCCACCCCAAAAACCGACGGATTAGCATAAAGCGTCTTCTCACAGAGCGCCTTATTTCTGGCATTCAGTTTCTGGAACTCCTCCGGATAGTATCCCGGCTGGTAGTAGAGAATCGGTCCACCGTAACCGGCCGGCGCGCACTGACACGGCTCCGCCTTCCAGGTGCTCGACCAATCAGGTTGGTAGCTGAGGTTGTGACGAATCATGGCCAGCTTGGTGGGCATGTCTCCGCAGGAAAGCAGCTTCTGTTCCTCGACTGGCACTTTGAAGTACTTGCAGAACCATTTGAACGCCTTGATCCGACGACTTTCGCCCGGGCCTCCGGGTTCGTGGGCGTCCTCGCCGTTGCATTCGTTGTTGATCACCAGACTAGTTGGACCGAAGATTGGACCCTTGTAGCCGGCGGCGCGGTTGTTGTCTCCCGGCTCCCAGTCGCCTAAATTGACCATATATGGACTTGGCTCCCCATTTTAGAGAAGGAAACGTTTGATTGTTGAAGGCTACCCCCAGTCGCAAAAGACATGAATATCGCCAGTGCCATTGATTAGACGGGCAGAATTTTAATTCCATGTTAAGTTTAAGCCTAAGCACAAGCCTGAACCTAATGCCTTAGCCTAAGCTTATGAATAAGCCTGTACTTCCGTACCGGGGTAATGTAATACAGTCATGTCTCGTTAATCCGGACAATTTTGGCCGGATTAGCGAATCAAAGAAAACACTGTTTTTCGGGTAAAAGGCCTAAATGACAGCTTTTTGTCAGTTGCATATCAGGTTCTGCAGCTGTACCTCCTAATTAAAAGCAAAAAGCATATTTCAGCTATAGCTCCTAAAAAGGCAAAAATAATCACATTCTAACTCAACGAAAATCATATTCAATTGAAAATTTACACCTGTATTAAAAAAATTGCGCATGGATTTTGTCCAAATTATCCAAATCTGGATTAACGAATCACTTTACCAAACAAATTTCGAATCTTCTGGGACCCCAAATCTTCCATCCGGATTAACATTGAGGAAAATTGGGACCTGGCCCAATCTAGTCCAGAAGACGAATATCCGGATTAACGAGACATGACTGTACTGGTTCGTACCCATCACAATATCGTGCATAGCGGGTTTGGGCGGCTGCGGATTCATGTAGAACCAGAGTGAGGCCATGATGGCCAACGGCGGGTCGCGTTTGGTCATCACCAGATTGGGGTGGTTCAGGAGGTCTGCGTCGATTCCCACACTCTTCAGCCACTCGTTGAACTGGCCGTAGTTGAAGTTGTAGGAGATCTGAATGGCTCCTCTGCCGAAGTAGCAGCCCTTGAACATGTCGCCCGTCTTGTTCTTGTTGCACGGGAACCAGTAGTCCAGGGTCGGGTCGGCGGCGCAGTAGCTAAAAATTTAGTGTGTTGGGTGGGAAGAAATTTGCATGCTACGTACACTCCGCCCATATTGCAGAGCTCGCCGTCTTCTGGCTTGTAGCCGGGACTGGCCTGGTCGAGGAAGGAAGATGTGGGACCGCCCTCGAACCAGTTGAAGAAACCTCCGCGGTAGAAACAATCGTCCGCTTCCTCTTTAGAGCTGGTTCTGTAAGTAAGTAAGTAAGTAAGTAAGTAAGTGCGCGCGCGCGCGCGTGCGCGCGTGCGCGCGTGCGTGCGTAAGTAAGTAAGTAAGTAAGTAAAGAAGAAGAAGAAGTAAGTAAGTAAGTAAACGTAAACGTAAACGTAAACGTAAACGTAAACGTAAACGTAAACGTAAACGTAAACGTAAACGTAAACGTAAACGTAAACGTAAACGTAAACGTAAACGTAAAAAGTAAAAGTAAAAGTAAAAGTAAAAGTAAAAGCAAAAGTAAAACTAAAAGTAAAAGCAAAAGTAAAGGTAAAGGTAAAGGTAAAGGTAAAAGCACAAGCACAAGCACAAGCACAAGCACAAGCACAAGCACAAGCACAAGCACAAGCAAAAGCAAAAGCAAAAGCAAAAGCAAAAGTGAAAGTAAAAGCAAGTAAGTAAGCAAGCCATACAACAAAGTATAGTACGGATTATAGTACAGTATACCTGTACAAATTGGCGTCGTTCTCTCCAGTTTCCTGTACGGCATGGGCGAAGAAGGCGGACAGGTCTCGTTTTCTGTTCTGGTCAGCCGTCAAGCCGTTGTCGGGAGCGTCGTTTCCGAACCGCGGGAAGTACCTGGCAGCCATTATGAACGATTCGTAGTTGTAGGGCGAGCATTTGTGCGGTCCCCAGCCTATATTAGCTTTGGGGAAAAGATCGTCGAACATCCCCTTGGTGAACCAGCTTTCCAGCTCCGATTTCGGTTTATTGTTTGGGTCGCTGAACTCTTCGCAGGTGGATGGGGGTCCCGGTCCATATTTTAGCCAGGCACCGCAATCCACTAGAATATTGGTTAGTTGGTAATGAAAAAAATTGAGCTTAAATTTGATTAGCGGTCGGTTCCGCCCACCCATATGGCAACCAGCCTAAATTGGTTTTAGACCGTCAGATATAGCTGATTTTACGAAAATTGCCTGCAAAACAAACATCGGGTTGGGTGTTGAACTTGTGTTGAGCCTTAATTAGGGCTTTTTTTACCGATGTTGGCCACAATTTACACTTTTTAGCGAATCTAACTACCCGTTCCGCCTGAACACTTGCTCCTGTGCCCCTGGCCAGATTCAATTGACCAACCCGTTCCCGCCGATTATCTGTTAAAGTTTTTTGCCCAGTATGGCTAAACAGACGGCTTACCTGCCGAAGTAAAACTGGCAGATACCGTAACAAGGACAAGCGAAAGTTTCTGAAAAGAAGAGCATAATAAAAATGGACTTGACGCTCTCGAAAGCTTACCAACATCCCTGCAAGCAACAAGCTGGAGGATTGACGAAGGAAACGTGGTGACAGTTTTATACTGTTTATGGACAATAGGCTATGTGTACGTTTGTTTGGAGACTGCAGGTGGCTCCTTGTTTTCTGTGTTCGGATGTTTGTACACGCCTTCATTGAAACCGTTACGGCCGCTGTAAACATGCTTCCTTTCCTCCGCTTAGGCTGCAAATTAGGACAGACAGTTCTGTCGATCGCTGAGGTTTTCTTGTTTTCTATGTTATTGCCTTTCTTCATTTACAGGGTGTCCGAAAAAAGGATGACAACATTTCTTTTTGCTACCATTTTCGCAAATTTTTACCAAATTGTCTGAAATTCCAAATATAAGTGCAAAAATAGTGGGAATTTTGTGTGTTAAAGTTTGGTGCATCGGGATTGACCCAATCCTGAGAAATTCAACAATATGTGAAATCTATTAATTTCAATTAAATATACTGTAGAAACAGCATCAAAAACGGAAACTTTTCTTTTTGTTGTATGTATCTTCTTTAATTGTGGTCGAAATTGGATGAAATGTTGAATTTATGCGCAGAATATCGGGTCGGTTCAAGAAGAGTATTGTCTCAAACGGAGGTCATCTGGATGGTGTTCTTATTCCTTAGTTTCGCAGAGTTTGCACGTTCTTCATTTTGCTGCAGTAAAAAAACGCTGATTTTGTTTAGTTTCCAATTACTAGCGATATGGATTGATTAATGCCAGAACTTTTGACCTACACAATATCTGCGCATATAAATAATCACAATTTCATCCAAATACGACAAAAATTAAAGAAGATACAGCAAACAGAAAATTTTCCGTTTTTGATGCTGTTTCTATGTTTAATTGAAATTTCTCAATTTCATATATTGTTGAATTTCTCAGGATTGGGTCAATCCAGATGCACCAAACTTTGACACATAAAATTCCCACTATTTTGGCACTTCTTTTTCACATTTCAGACAATTTGGTCAAAATTTGCGAAAATGGCTGCAAAAAGAAATGTTGTCATTTTTGCGTTTTGAAGGCTAATTTTTACACTACTCCACTTGCAAAATGCTGGCTAACCCACTAATTGTTGCAATCAGACACAGAACAGTTTATTTATTGATTAAAGGAATTTTGTTTCGACTGATCGAACGGAGCGGGCATCACTCTGATAGTTCCGTAGTTGGCATCGTCAGCCGAGTTGAGTCCATTTTCGGACGAACTGAGATCGTTCATCTGAATGCGTTTCAGTGCAGCTGCCTCGTCATAAATGCCACAGACTCCGGGCGCCAACAACTTCGATGCCAACAACGACAGCACGAACAGCTCGAAACTCAGCGTCAGACTGTGCATGACTGAAACCAACCCACTGCTTTGCAATGGACCTTTGTTAAGTGTCCAAGTGGTCAAAGTTGATGCCCCTACTAACATTCAGTTCATCCTGCATTAAAGGCCAACTAAACTCCCCACCCCGAGACAGTTTAGGGAGATACAAATACAAGAAGTAAAACAAGGGCTCACTATAGTAACAAACTGGCCCAGTAATCGAAATTTTTTAGCTAATAATACGTGCTTTTTGACGATTTTTGATAAATTGGACTTCCTCCCCAGGCGAAACCTGCTGGCCCCTCCTGGATGGACAGGGAAGCCTCTACCGCCCGGATTGTGCGAACAAACTAAAACTGCGAAATTCTGGCCTAGCTTTTCATCTATTTAATCGGGAAGCAGATTAAGGTGCATGTACGTATATTTTGCTACGTATATGTAGTTTCTCGGTGTCAGCAGGTCATTCGCCAAAGTGGAGACGCAATTTTGGGTGGAAGTAAAAGTGAAAATATGCGGCAAAGCGAGCTCAAAACAGCTGAACGAAAATGGCTGCTTTTATAGGCATTTTTAGAGACTGAAATTCTAAGAAGTTGCAACAAATTGCTCCAAAAATTACGTAGTTCTTTCAGAAAAATTTTTAAAACGCCGCCTCAGAGGGAGGGCAAATCCTAGAGTGCAGACAAAGACAGCCCAGTCCCAGACAATCCTCAACAGTTAAATTTTGTTATTTGATGAAGTGACGAAAGGAAAGGAAAGAGAAATACTTGAAGCTCTCTCAACGGCTTTTAGTACAGAATCGCCTGTTATGACGTTGGTGCTTGCCAGCACCTGGAAGAGAATGCCTTGAAGGTTGAGTAGAAGATAGCCTATTTGAAGGAAAGCCATCAGTCTTCTAACGTTGTACATGGGTCGCACTTTCTAAAGCAACTCTAATATTTCTCTACCCGACAAACCACACTTTAATAAATAAATAAACAAACATGTATTGCGGGCAAGTTGAGAAAAAGTTTCTAGTACAGTACCTGTGCCACGTCGGTAAACACGTAGGCTCCGTACATGCCTAACATGGTGGAGACCACTACTACGCCATCGGAAGTTAATGAAGCCGTCCTAATATCGTTGCCATTAGCGAACAGAACAAAGACTATAAAGGCTAGGAGTCCTCGGATGGCCGCTGCTTGGATCACCAAATTCTCCATCGTCCTAATGTTGCGCCTGTAAGACAAGACACGTACAGTGCGTGGCTTTAAATTGCCTGACAGGCCACCCTAACTTTAATTCTTGGTTTCAGTCAGTCTTTAGGATCGGTCCGATTTTTCGCTTAGTTTGCATTCAAATTAGAAAATTAATACAGAGATATTCATTCGGAGCTGATTTAGACTAAAATTCAAGCTTACTTTTCCAGTACGAACCCCTCTTGACGGAAAGCCCTATACCATACATGTAACAGGTCATCCGCCGAAGGGGGCGGGGGGTGGGGGGTGTCTGGCGCCGGCCGGGGGGGGGGGGGGTCTGAGCCAAAATTTTGGGAGAAGGGTAGGGCACTAAAAAACGCTCAAAAATCGATTATATCGCACTTTTTTGGCTAAAAATCGTCACAAATCGCTAATTTGGGCTGAAATTCAGCCAAAAAGTGCTGTTTTGCAGGCGATTTTGGCATTTTTTGTGTCTGAAATTACAAAAATTTACCTGCCAGAAAAATCGGAGGGTGGTCGGCGAAATTGTCTCGGGGGGGGGGGGAATCCCCATCCGGGGGGGTCTGGCCTAAGTCGGGTGGGGGGGGGCAGAGACCCCCTGTTACATGTATGCTATACCCCTCCCCCACGCCGGCCCGGACTTGTTAAATGTATGGTGAGAAGGACAAACGTTCAAACAGATGACGAACAGGCAGACGATCTGTTTACCATGTGGGTCTGACGTCGGGCAAGCATTTGCAGCAACAGCAGCAGGGTCTGGAGGCCAGATGCATGTGCACCCCCGACTCCTCCAAAGTTATCGACATGCCCGCTCGCCCTCCAAACAGATCTCTGATCAGCGCCGTAAATGCTACCAGCGAACGCGCGAAATATCTAAAAGTAACACGTAGTAAATATCTAGCCATACACATGCATGGGCCGGAAAAATCCGGAGGGGGTCTGGAGACCTCGGAGGGGGTCCCCGAAAAAAAGTTAAAAAAACGCCTATTTTGCGTTTTCTCCCTACGGGAGGGTGTTGGGGAGGGCGTATGGCCGGCCCGGGGGTGGTATTGGCCGGCGAGGGGAGGGGGTAAACTTCCTTACCCCCCGCGGCCCATGTATGGCCATACATGTAGCTGGGTTTTCGGCTGGGTGAAATTTTCTGATCTAAAATAGGGTTTCAGCACTATGCCCAAAAGGGCTTTCAGCAAACTAGCTGCTTTTGGTGTCCAAAAGTGGCTTTCAGCGATCTTTTCCCGAAACCCTGTTTAGAGCTTCACAAACCTTACATAATTAGCGTTTCAGAGACCCAAATTAGGGTTACGGACCCGGTTCTGGGCCTCAGAAACCCAATTTAGGGTTCTCTAAAACCCATACATGTACGTATAACAGGTCATCCGCCGAAGGGGGACGGGGGTTGGGGCTCTGAGCCCCAATTTTGGGAGAGGGTTGGGCACTAAAAAGCGCTCAAAAATCGCAATTTTTCGGCTGAAAATCGTCAAAAATCGTTAATTTCTGCTGAAATACAGCTAAAAGGTGCTGTTTTACAGGCGATTTTGCCAATTTTTGTGTCTGAAATTGCAAAAAATCGCAAAAATTAGCTCAAAAAATTACTTGCGAGAAACATCGGAGGGGGTCGGAAAAATCGTCTAGGGTGGAAGGTGTCTGGCCTAAGTCGGGTGGGGGCAGACCCCGAGACCCCCTGTTACATGCTAATACCCTAAGTAGGCTCTTGAAACCCTAATCAGGGCCTCTGGAACGCTGTTTACGAGTTTAGAAACCGAAGCAGGGTTTGAAAAAATCCTCTGAAAGAAAACCGGGCCTGGGGAAAATGAGCCCAACTACATGCAGTGTTGTTCCCAGTAAATTTACTGAGTAAAAGTTACTCGGTACTTAGTTATTTTGAATTACAGTAAGTACTTTTACTTACCGGTAAAAATTTTTCTTAATTTTACTTACTGAATACCGAGTTTCAATTTTGAATTACTCAATTAGAAAAAAATTCGGTAAACTCGGTACTCGGTAATTTACTGAGTTGTTTACTGAGTAAAAGCTTCTGCAATTTAAGTAGCTCGCGGCACGTGTGCAAGAAAATATACGGTTATTCTTTCGCTAATAGATGTGCTAACGAAAAAACACACATTTTTAGCCCATTTTTTGCAATTTTCACTGCTTGTTGCATAACCTAAGCTTTCTTGGCGCAGCAGAATTGCAAACAGACTATCAGGCGCGAAGCCTATAGAAGTTGGACTATTATGAGGAAATGGCGAAAATTAGAACAAATCTTCACCTACCAATTTAGCCAAGATTTTCATCTAAAGCCACATGTCACTAAGTATAATGTGCATATTTTAAGGCTTTCCATGCATGCCAATTAGCACAATAAATAATGTGAAATTGAAATAACACAAAACATGATTAAAATTCTAAAAAGTCGAGCTACATTATCTTAAACTAATCAATCAGCACTGAAAAATGATTCTAGTAGCTAAAGCTATATCAGGTAAACGTTTTCAGATAAATTATTTCTGAATTTTGAAGGTTTTACCGAGTTTACTGAATTGTTTACTGAGTACTTACCGGGTTTTCTTCGAAAAACCCAGTACTTACTCGTACTTACTGAATTTAAAAAAATCTGGATTTACTTACTGAATACTTACCGAGTTTTAGAAATTTGAGCTAGGCACAACACTGACTACATGTATGTAGTATTTAGCTGTAGAATAAAAAGAATGAGGGTTACGCAGGCACGAAGACTTTCATCAGTTGAATGGTGGCGGGCACGCAGAACGAAATGCAACAGCAAATGCTGATCACTGGAAATAGAGCGGCCAGCGTTCGCAGCAACGACCGTCTGTACTCGCTGAGAACGTTGAGACCGATTGAGCGCGAGTGGAAGAAATAAAAGACACAGGTGAACAGAGTAGCTACCAGCGCCAGAATTATGAACAGCAGAGTGACTGGGTCCAAATCTGTAATCCATTTCACTCTAATATAACTGCGTACGTACATGTAACAAGTCATCCGCCGAAAGGGAGGGGGGTTGGGGGTTCTGGCGCCTGCCGGGGCTTTGAGTCCAAATTTTGGGGGGGGATTGGGCACTAAAAACGATCAAAAATCGCAATTTTTCGGCTAAGATCGTCAAAAATCGCAAATTGGGGCTGAAATACAGCTAATAAGTGCTGTTTAATAGGCGATTTTGGCAGTTTCTGTGTGAAAAATTTGCTCAAAAAATTACTTGCCAGAAAAATCGGAGGGGGTGGGAGAAATCGTCTCGGGGGGGGGGCTACGTACATGTAACAGGGGCAACCGCGAGACAATTATATTATGCTAAGCAATTAAGGCCAATATTTCCAATATCAAGCAAGAAGTCATTAAAAACAGAATTTGAGACCACAATTGGCACTTGTGCTGAGCGATTTTTAGCCGGTAGGTTGACCTTTCGATTTCCCTTCGCTGTTGAGTTGTTGTATGTATTTGCCACGTAGTAAGTTATTACATTATCTATTACATACCTCCGACATAGTCGCGTACTGTGGGAAACTGGGATTTACATCTGACTGGTTCAACTTGTACTTTTGGCTCTGGCTCCGGCAATGTAACAGACATTTTTGGAAGACTTATATATTCTGTGCGCAAACTACAGCTTAGTCGGCAGGCACAAACTCTTATGTAAACGATGCAACTGCTACGATTAGATACGGCCTTGGTTGGGTCACTAAATAAAGCCACATGCACAGTTAGGTGGTATGTAATGCTACGGTCTAGCATGGGAATAGGCTAAAAAGCACCGGCCGATACGCGTTGTATGTAAATAAATTGCGTACTGCAAACCGATCAGCTGAATCGTCAACCCGCAAACAGCTGAGAAACAGATTTATTTCGCTTTTTTCTTGCTCTTGTTTTTTCTTACTAGCTAAACAGTAAAATTGTTCTGGACCAAGGGGTGTTCTACTTTGGCCGCCGGCTCTCAAACACCTAATAGTACTGTAGAATAGGATACCGTGTTTATTCTCAAAAAAGAATCCGCGCGTTTATTATGTACCTATTTTTAGGGTTTAACATTTGTGGATTACTACAGGACTGGTTTATTTATTTGACGCTGATTTTGGGTACCTATTAGAAATCGCCTAATTCGCTGTGGTGATGGTGTATTTAAATGAAAATATGCGTATAAATTCTACAAGTTTGCCTTTCATTCACGTCTGAGAAGAGAAGAAGCTTTTTTGATAGAACTTTTAACCAGAGATGGATATTTTTCCGAAAAAACCTCGACCTGTTCAGATTTTTTCGTCGCGAAAAAAACGCCAGCTCAACTTCTGAGTATTATATCCTGCTTTTATGCTTCCTAATGGATTCCTTTTTGTATCATATTTGCCAAATTTGGTCTTTTCAGTTGTTTTTGTTTTTCTAACAGTTTTTTGAGCCAGTGTACTGTGCTCTATTCTATTATACATAGTAAATGGCAACTTTTTAACTGAAAAATGACATACGAAATTAGCTATTTTTAGCTTGAGTTTTATCAATCGATTTTTTCCCAAAAAAACGAAAAGAGCACCTCACATTGCTGCTTTTAACCCTTTTGACATCGCCCTGGTCGATTCGGAAGGGGGAACACAGACGAACACAAATTACTATAACTTCGAGAACGAACATTGTTTGTGTTCATGTGTTGCTCTGGGCCTTCCACAGTTTCAGAGTTCAGACAAATGCAAATCTGTTTACTTATAAATAGAAGTCCCACACTAATAGACGCTTATCTAAAAGAAATTTCAACGAATTTAAGTAGTTTTGCCAGAAATACGTGCGTGTAGGTACGTACTACTGTTGGAAAGTCCGGGGTTAAAAAATAGGTTCAGGTTCAAGTCAAGTCCAAGAACGAAATTTCAGGTTCAAGTCCATCTTCTAAAAAATCTGGAGAATAGGTTCAGGTTCAAGTCCACTGATAGTTTTAAAACGTGTTGAAATTTTGCGCTGATTACAATTTTTCTGAGCTATATAAACCCGTCCACTGGCAGTAAATGACCCAGATCAGACTTTACAGCGGACTACTTTCGTTTTCTGACATATTCAATTTGAAAAATAGGCGGAAAAACATGAAACCATTAAACTTTTGTGTAATCCAAGCAAAAATTAGACAATTTTTTAAAATTTTCACTCAAAAATGGAACCTATTGAGTAAGTCCAACAAAACGGGTCAGGTTCAAGTAAGTCCGGCTGAATTGTAATAGGTTCAGGTTGAGGGTAAAGTCCACAAATTTCAGGTTAAAAACCTATTAATAAGTCCAGGTTCAGTCCAACAGTAGTAGGTACTCTAGTTACGCGTTATCACGATAAGCTTACTAAAAATGCGGCGTATGTTTTGCCGGACAAAAAACAGCCGTTTCTTTTCGAGACGCGCAGTTCGTTTAATCACAGTGTCACATAAGCTGACCTTCGGATCTTTGCAGACGTTTACACAGCTTTATCAGCTAGTGATAAGAGCCTTTCGCTAGCACTCCAGCACATTTTAGTCCGGCTGGCTTAGACTCTGCCTGCACCGTAAAGCCAACATGCGCACCACTGTACTGCTAGCCCTGGTCGTGGTGGTTCTTTTGGTGGCTCTCTCCTTCTCGGACGCTAAAAAACCTGCCAAGGACAAAAAGGAGGTGAAGAAAGGTCAAGAGAAAAAGTGAGTCTGCCTGATTTTTTCATACGTCCGTTCTACTGTACATGTAAGGGGGGTTGCCCCTCCCGGCATACGTTACAGCGGGGTTCTAGAGGGTCTGCCCCCACTCGACTTAAGCCAGACCCCCCGCCCCAAGCCTTTGATTTTCTGGCGAGCAATTTTTGAGCACATTTTTGCGATTTCTTGCAATTGCAGACACAAAAATTGCCATAATCGCCAGTAAAACAGTACTTTTTAGCTGTATTTCAGCCAAAAATTGACGATTTATTGCCGAAAAATTGCGATTTTTTTCGATATTTGAGCGTTTTTTGGTGCCCAACCCCCTCCCAAAAATTTAGGCTTACACCCCCGGCCGGCGCCAGACCCATAACACCCCTCCCCCTTCGGCGGATGACCTGTTACATGTATGACTCTACCCCTCCCCGAATTTGGGCTCAAGCCCCCATGCCGGTGCCAAAACCGACTACTCTGCTTATGGCGGTTCACCTAGAAGTCGGCCTAGGTACCGGTACCATGTCTATGGGTAGCGGCAACAAATACAGTACCGATACCAATATTGAATTATACAGATTGTTTAATAAAAACCGGGAATTTAGTTTTAGCTTAGTTTCAGTAGACGGATCTTTTTGCTTTTGACGTCATTTAAAAGAGGGCGCTTTGACCGATCGATTAGCTGGTCGCCGAACAAAAACAAGTCACTGAGTCGGGTACTGTAACAGTTTAAAGTGAGCCAGTTTAGTACACTGCCATTTTCTCCCGTTTCTAAGTTTTTTTTAAATGATTTTATGGATTTTGTCTCAAAGTCGGAACGGAAAGTGCATGCTAAGTTGCCAGAAAGCTCGAGTAACCATTATTTAAAGGCTGAATGCTGTACTTAAAAAGAGGCGCCAAGAGAAATTCAGGTCTACCAGTGGATACGGCGTTTTCGAAGGGCTCCAGTTCGGTTGAGAGAATGCCTTCAAGTGGCCGGCCGTTCACTTTTATCAATCAGCTCTGGAAAAATCGTTACTAGACGTAGTCCCACTTTGTGGAAACTTAGCATACATTCTCCATTCCGAATTTGAGGCAAAATCCACAAAAAACATTAACAATCTGAAGAAACGGGAGAAAATGGCAGTCTACTAAACTGGCTCACTTTAAACTCTTACAGTACCCGACTCAATCACTTGGTTTTGACCGGCGACCTACCAATCGATCGGTCAAAGCGCCTTCTTTCAAATGACAGCAAAAGCAAAAAGATCGGTCTGCTCAAACTAAAGCTAGAACTAAATACCCGTTTTTTATTGAACAACCTGTATAATATAATAATAATAATAATAATTATACTGTATAGCGCTACCGGTACCATATAAGGCGTTATTGCCTGACTGCGTAGTACAGTACAAGTAGGACTGCATAGCATTTTAGAGCCAAGGAGGCTCCAAAAGCGGCCGAGAAGAAAAAAGAGACCAAGAAGGGGAAGGAAGAGAAGG
This sequence comes from Sabatieria punctata, assembly GCA_030248155.1. NCBI lineage: Eukaryota > Metazoa > Nematoda > Chromadorea > Araeolaimida > Comesomatidae > Sabatieria > Sabatieria punctata. Next base: position 12,080 of record JASANB010007526.1, on the reverse strand, counting down.
CTCCGGTAGACAAGAAGGCGAAAGAGAAGAAGAAAAAGGAAGAACCGAAAGCAGAGGAGAAGACAAAGAAGGAGGAGACGAAGCCGGCCAAGAAGAAAGTGGAGAAGGCGGTGAAGGTGGTTAAGGAGAAGGTACAGAAGATAAAGAAAGAGCAGAAACCGGCGGCCACCGAAGACGCCGCCTGCGCTAAGGAGACGGAGTCAGAGCAGCCAGCAGAACCTCAACAAGCCGAGGCAGCTCCTCCGGCCGAGCCGGCCAAGAAAGGATGCCCTTGCAAGCAAGCTAAAGCTCAGGTACTGTACTTGCTTAGCTTTACCTAGAGCTGGGTCTTTCTTTGTTTGTTCAAGCGTCTTTTTTTCTCTTGGTGGCCTCGCTGCAAAATACATATAGTAGATGACCATACATGTATTAGGGGGTTTGGGGTTACCCCCTAGCTGGAATGGCCAAACCCCCTCACCCCCCGAGACAGGTTAAGAGACCCCCGACCCAAAAATACAAGTACTAGTACGTAGTGGCTCCCAGTACTATCAAACTGGCTCAGAATTCACCAATTTTTAGCCTAAAATTCGCTTGAAAGCCCTTTGGGAACTGAATTTTGAGTTTCCACTGCTGATATTGAAGAGAAATCGGTGTTTTTGGAAGCCCTTTTTGTCATTTTTTGCTTTTGCTTTACGGCGGTACGACGCAACATATAACATACGTACGGCTTCGGTGTAAAATGTGCCCAAGATGACTTGTCGGCTAAAAGCCGGAAACTGACAGATACAGTAGTCTAAATGGAAATCGTTGCAGGAACCGGTGGCGGAAGAGAACGCCGCGCCTGCCGCCTGAGCGGATTAGGCTCTTCTCAGATGTGTGATATTATTGCTGTGAATTAATTAAATTATTTAGTTGACTCACCGCTTTCCTAGCACTCGGTGTCTTATTTTGGTGAATTGAAATTTTTCTTTGCCTCTCTTTTACTATATCGTTAAACAGTTGATCAGTGTAAAGCTGGAACCAGTTTCAAATATACGTAACAATAGCAACACACACACACACGTAATCATCGTCAGTCACTTAACGCCATTTACGCTGGGTGCCGGTACCTAAGCTAGTGGCAACATGCTACCTATTCCAAACAGCTAGCCGCCTGGTTATCAACTATTTGGTATCGAAAATGCCATCTGGTATTTTTTATACCGTTTGTATCCTGCAGATTTCGCACCCTGCCACCAGCACCATTCATGGTGCCGGCACCCATGGGCATACAAGCAGAGGTACCATATATGTTGCCACTAGCCTAGGTACCGGCACCGTATGATACCAGTACCATAAACAATGGCGCTAAGTACCCGAGTGTAGTACATACTGTACATATTATCAGGGGCAAAAGCATCAGCTATTCGTTCCTTGTTTTCTACGGGAGTAGTGTTGAATCAGCATTTTCAAGCACTTCTTGAAGCTTTGCCCTCCGATCAGGTTGAACTTGCCAAAGCGCGGAATCGGCACAACCAGCCGGCCACACAGCGATTTCGATTTGACTTGGACTGCAGCTGCACTGCGCCCGACCAATAGCAGAAGAATGACGCAGATCAAAGGGTTTCTCATTTAGAGACACGAATTTTTGATCTCAGTTCGTAATAAACGCACTAAAGCTGCTGAGACTAATTGCCAAATGCGCCAGTAATGATGTTTACCGACGCAGCTGGTTCAGCCGTCACCGCACCTTTTGATTAAAAGCGCACCTATTCTCTCCGACTTAATGTACGTATATGTTATTTTGCGTCATACCTTTATCTTAAAAGTTCAGTCGACCACTTCCCCTGTCCAGTCACGTATGCAGATGCGTATGAAGAAGACGTCACAAGACAGACCGACAGACAGGCGGGGGGCGCAGACATGGGCTAGCATTTTGGCTAACAGTGTAGAATTTTCAAATTTTGAAGGAGGCAGCGGCGGGTGGGGTGGTAAGTATAATTTGGCGCTCCTACTGCAGATATTTAAGGTGCATTTTGCGAGAAAGTCCGCTTTGAGGGTGCAAGCAGGGTCATCTAACGGATCCGGCTGATATTTATATCTCTTAAAATAGAGCACAGTTGAAGACCAACGGTGCGTGCCCGGCCACCAGCAACCCCCTGGAACCGGAGCTACACCCCCTCAAAGTTGGGACGGCAGCAATTTTCGGGCTCATTTTAATAGCTCTGACACCCTCCATTCAAACGATCACCCTTCATTCGTTTCTTAAGCTAGGATCCCGACTCGCATATGGTTTTGTAGCTGTTCCAATGGCCTTTCAGATTCTGGTGCTCCCGTTTCCAGATCATAGCTGTTTAGCGAGATATTCGCCGAAAACTACGAAATTTCCGCAAAATGCCACTCCGTTTTTTTTCGACAAATCTTTATAACATTTTGTGCAAAGGCCCTGCCAAGCTAATGTTTTAACAAAAGTTAGGTATGAGTTGGCCAAACAAAATGAGCTCACTAGTGTGCGGTTTGGGGGGATGGGGGTGTTTTGGACTCTCAAAGGTGTTCGAAAAAATTTTTTCCGCAAAGCTTATTTGTTAGCATACTGTTATATGCAGTTTTGTGTGCTGAGTTCGAAAATGCATTCAGTTTAGCTAGATTCGCTCTGGATCGGGAGAAATTGGCGTCCAAATTTGAGACCGATGCTATTTCTTGAGTGGCACTACTCGCTAGTATGACCATTAACCGCGGTGCAATGCAGTTTTTCTTATGTAGTTTTTGCTGCTGATTCCGAAAATGACTTTTTTTTGCTCTACGTTGCCTAGTTTTGAAGTTATCGGCATTTTTATGATTTGGGAAGAAAACGGCTGCACATGCTCATTTGAAAGGTGACTCAATTCAGTCGCATCTAGGGTAGAGAGCCATAAAAATTTATATTACCTAATGCAGTTTTTGCCGCTGATTACGCTCCTTCCACTTCGGTATTCTGCCGAAATTGATAAATATTTGTTTATTGACCTATTATTAAAATACGGACGAGATGGCCGACAAAAATCAATAGAGTCCCGGCTCTTTATGCACGCCATCCCGGCAAGTACATAGGTAGACACGATGTTCAATTCGTCGCTATCGATCGATGCCGATCCACGCCACCAAGCTGCGCCCGGCTACAGGACAACTGCCCTCATGACAATTGCTCCCCGTCAATTGCCCCAATCATTGCATTATCAGTGTAAGCATTTTTTCACTGCTGCCTAAGCTTAACCACCAAGCTAAGCCTAAGCCTAAGCACTTAGCCTAAGCCTAAGCCTAAGCACTAAACCTAAGCCTGGCGTACTCCTCAGGAATGTACATATGTCATACATGTCGCTCTATTTTTCAGTAGGGAACCTTTTTCAAATCCAATTACCTTTGACCGTTTAACTCGTTTGAAGCGACGGCCATTCTCAAGCCTGAATAAAGTAGTAGGCTAGGGGAGTGAAGCAGCAACTAAATACGCAAAACAGCCGATAGTCTCAGACGATCACTTAACTAATGGAGACCTGATTTTCCAGTCTTAAGGCTACTTTTAAATTATGAGCGTGGAAAACAAGCAAGCTGACACTGACTGACACAGCATGTTTTCAAGAACATCATATTATATTTACCCCGACGGGCGGCACAAAGCCTCTCAGCTCAGCTCCTAGCAGTACTCTAACAGTAATTGGCCCCACTAGGTAGAGGAAGCTAGCTACATATATGTACTATCGGAGCCTCGCTTATTCAATCTACTTAATGTACTTACATTGTAGGTATCATGTTTTCGCACTGTATGCCCTATTTGAAACGCAAAAACGGATCAAAATCAGCGCTTCCTACTGCTCTGGAGACGGCAACTTCTAGCCAGTTTGCAGTCGACCAAATCGCTGAGATGCAATTTTGCTGGCACCAACTGTGCAAGAAGACCAATGTCGGCGAAAACATTCTGGCCTCGCTTATCAGTACCAGACCAATTTTCGCACAGTTCTTTGGCATTGAAGGGGCCCTGCTAGAGGAGATGATGCAATCGGAGAAGTTCAAAGTGCAGGCCCACAGGATACAGGGCTTTCTTGACACTGCTGTTGTTTCGTTGGGAAGCATAAGTCAGGTATTCTATATTAGACATGTCTGTCTATATGTACAGGGTGTGCCAAAAAAAACAATTCCGGCAGATTTTTTACAGTAACAACCAGGGATGCATATTTCTCTGAAAAAACCTCGGCCCGCTTTTTCAGTTTTTTTCCCAAAATCGCAGAAAAATCTCCAGCTCGAGTCAAGGGTCAGCTTTTTTGTGGCACATTTTGGCCGACAACTGCAGAAATGTGATGTTTTTTTCTTTAAATAAATCTGTTCATTAGAAGTGCTGTGTTAATTAATTGCGACAGCACGGCAGCCCTTTTAGCGTGTTTTCTACGATTGCGGCCGCTCTTACCTGACCAAGCCAAGGCCGGTTTGTTAAACTGCTGCCAGAGCGGCGAGAGGTGGATCTGTTTTTTTTGAGAAACATGCCAACTCCCAGTTATGCTTAAGCCAGCCTGACACGGTATCGAACATAAAAGGTCAACAGTTGAAGGAGGAAGGGGTTGGGGGTTTGGCCCAGGCTACTGTTGATTGCGTATACTACTGAACCTATACCGAAAAATGGGTATTTTTGGGATTACCTACCACCCAATAAATGCCTACCGATTTAAGGTATTATAATACCCATACCCGGTATACCATTTATTTTGGAATACCAGGTATTTGGTAGTCGGTATTTTTTATGCAGTTTAGTGGAATGTTTATCGAAACTTGCCTATGATAAAAAATCTGGGTGTACCTACATTGACGTACAGTTGTTTCGATTTTTGTCACTGTTCGTTAGGCCTCTACACTGTGCGTACAACACTGGCAGGTCTATTTGAACTACGGCACACATGGAAACATTTCTCTTAGCCCAAATTATTTACAGAAACGATTTTCACTCAAGTGAAACTAAAAATCAGAAATTCAAAAACCTGCTAAAATTATAAATCCCATTGCTTTTGATGATTTTCCCAGCCTCTGACCTTGCAAATGCTTAAATCCTTAGCCTCGGGCCTTGGAAATTCAGTGTTTCGACTTTAGAAAATACCGAATAAATACAGGTATACTGGTATTTTTTCGGATGCCTACCCACGCACCTGGATCGGTTGCTGAAAATAAAATCTCAAACAACAGTAGCCCAGGTCCAGGTCTGGAGGGCAGTGAGCTCAAATTCAGAGGGTCCAGTAGGTACTAGGTATAAAAACAAAAGTGAAAACTGATTTTCTTGCTGTTTACAAGGACTTTAGGTTTTGGACCTGGCAACACTGTTCTGCTGGGCTTTTCTTGGCACACCCTCTTTGTGTACCATGTGTTCTTAGCCTATACAGTACAGCCTACTTCAGGAAACAATACACGCCCAATCTCGCCGCATAGGCAAGATCCACTTCTATCATGGGGTCAACTTCGCAGAGGAAAACTGGGCATTCTTCGAATGCATGACCTTAGCTGAACTAACTGCAACCAACGGCGGTTCAGAAAACCTTCAGGAATGCTGGAAACAATTGATTGCTTGGATCGTTCAAGAGATGAAGCATGGATTCATGCTAGAGGCTCGCAAGCAATTCCTTGACAGCTCCGCCTCATCGTGAGCAGCCTACGCATTTCAATTTTAGTCACTGAAAATCGCGGTTTCAGGGAGATTGATGCCATGGATATAATGTGTGAACATTCCGTATCGTTTGGCGATGACTACTGCATGAAGAGCAGTGTGTATATGTTGAAGCGAGCTCAGAGCAGTGTTGAACTGCCTAACAGCGCCCCACTACCCAGAAAACAGCTGGCAGCCATGAATAGCGCTAGTCTGCTAAAAGAGGAAGCTGAGATCTGTCGTGACAGCTGGAAGATTGCTAAGAAGAACAACGTGGGAATGGATATTCTCCTTTCTCTAATATACAGCAAAGCCTGTCTTTGGTCAATACTTTGGAGTCACGGCAGATATGGAGCTGGCAGAGATTAGAGACAATCCGAAAGTCAAGATACAAGCTTGCAGAATACAAGGCTTCATGGAAACTATTGTCTCCTTGTATGGACGTGTTCCTCAGGTTTGTGCTGTGTTGCTTTGAGAATGAAATGTTCGCGAGTGGGGTACCTCTCTGTTCTGTCCAAAGTACAGTTGGTAGGTATACCTTAACCTGAACCTGAAACCTGGGTATTAACCTGAAAATTGTGAACCTGAACCTGAACCTGAACCTACTTGAAAATAAAAGTACTTACCTGACGCCTACTAGGTCGGTACCTACTTTTCAGGTTTTTCTTGTCTTAAACTTCCCGGTACAAGTAGCACGTACTGTCAACTTTTGAAATTGGTTAGATCAGATATTGCTTGTCGCTCTACAGTTTTGTCCTTAAAATGGTGTGCGTAAAGCGACTAATGCACATTATCTCTATCTGCACCTACATTGTACGTGTACTGTAACTTAAAAATGAAGGCGATTATAGGGAAAAGCCCCACCCCCATCCGGAAATTGCCTTTATGAACGCTTGTCTTCCACTATGCCTAAGCCTAAGCTTTAGTTTCTTTGTTGAACGTAAGCTTAAACGTCAGCTAGTAGAACTTATGTAAGCCTGAGCCTTAACCTATGCCGGAACTTAGAGTTTGAAATGAACGTTCGTGGAGTGCGTGGCGTTTCCTACTACTATAATGGCGATCGGTCCGTCATACCGCAAAAATTGTCTTACGTTTTTCTCATTTTTGTCGAATTGTTGGTTTGTAAATTTCGATTGCTTTGAACATGGATCGTTTTCTTAAGAAAAGGAACAGGAGCGCTATTGATTTAGATCATAGCCGAAAATTTGTGTCTTTATTTGAAAGTACCTGAACCTGAACCTGACACCTGGGTACTTTTGAAAAACGTACCTGAACCTGAACCTGAAATTGGATTTCAGAGATACCTGAACTTGGACTTACCTGAAATTTGGTGGTACCTACCAACTGTAGTCCAAAGTGGTGATAGGACACATCTTCTGGCTCCTGCTGCATGTATGATGAAAGCATGCTTTTACGTTAGTGTGCTCTTTGGCATTATGTTTCACTGCAGAATAGGTTAAAAATTTGTTACAAATCAGTAGGTAAAGTGGACAATATCGGCCACATAACTCAAACTAGCTAAAAAACGGACTTGATTTTCTGTAAAAATACATCCAGGGCTTATGGTGGTTGTCACTAATTCTGAAATTTTTTAGACCCCACACAAACACATCGCATTTATTTTCAGGCAATACTGAAGGATATGTGCGAGAGAATCGGTTGGATTCATTTCCAGAAAGGAGTAAACTTCACAGCAGACAACTGGCTGCTCTTCAAGCGAACAACCATTCAGAAAGTGACAAAATCCGAGGCAAACGGCACACGCAGCGATATGTTTCGACTACGTTCCAGAAGTAGCCTGATTAAGGTATCCAACGTGAACGCGGCATGGGAAAAGTTGATGATTTTTGTTGTTGGATCAATGAAAGACGGGTTTTTGTTTGCTGCAGGTGGACAGCAGCGCTTTACAGATGTTTAATTGATGTTGATTATTTGTCTTTTCTTTCCTCACATTTGTTTATGTTTTTCTTGGTATAGAGAAAAGTCGATGTGTCATTTTTTGTCCTGAAGCTTATTGACGTATTGTACTATGGCAAGAAACTGCATGACATGAGGCAGGCATCTGAAGTTAAGGTCAATTTATAAGCCCAGTCTCTAAACACGACTCCTGAGATAACAAGCAAAGAACATACAACACTAAACAGTGCTACGACCAAAAATATGTACATAAAATAAAAGCGAACTCAGAATGCTACTTCTTTCCGATCAATTAACAAACATTAATTACTACACAATTTATGAACAATAGTATGTTTGTGTATAACCGTAAAGCTTCCAACAGAAGCTCTGTGCCGTTTTCCGTGTTCTTTGAAATAGGTTTCTTCTACTAGTATCAAACTATTTGAAGCAATTTACATCTCAATCACTATCAAAAGGAGCGCAGAGCTAGCATTCTATCATACATGTAGCTGGGTTTTGCAAACAGTGAAGGGACGAGGGGATAGCGGCGGCTGATGGGGGTTGTGACGATGGTAGCCAAATAGTCAGACTTTTTTTTACTAAAATCAAAGTTTTAGGCTTATTTTTCGCTAAAAAAGGTTAAAATAAGCTATTCTGAGCTTTATTGCACCTAATCTAGGCACCAGGGCTGTTGGGTCGGTTTTTTTCGTTTTTTTCCGAAAAAAAAACCGGTTTTTTTCCTAGGCGCTCGGAAAAAACTCAAGTAAGTTTTTAAAGGAAATAGACACAATAAATGGTTAAATTCGCTTCCAACGCTTTGAATTTACGTTAATAGAAGCCTTACAAGCATTTCCATGGCATAACTTAGCTGTTTTTCGCAAAAAATACCGGTACCATTTTCAGGCAACTTTTATTATTGTATTTTTGATGTTTTAAAATCAAATTACTGCACTAAAACATGAAATTAGTGCATTTTATAATAAGACTCACGCTATTTCGGTGAATTCTGCAATAAAAAGCGATTGTTAAAAAATTTTTCTGTCATCTCGGAAAATAACTTGGAAAAAACCGAAAAAAACAGCAAAAAACCGAAAAAAAACCGGCTTGAGTTTTTTCCGGAAAAGAAACAGCCCTGGTTAATATGTAGGAGTAATGACATCATAATCGACGAAAATATGTAGTTTGCAGTTAGTAGCACTACGAATTAGGTCTATGCAGAATGAGATAAATTTCAGGTTTTTTTTTCGAACAATTTTTATTATTACGAATATGGTTAGTAGAACACAGATATGGGTTAGAAAAGGATGCACTGAGCAGCTGGGTCAGAGTCCTTGACATGTATGTGTGTGATGCAGAGTAGTTTACCTTGATACTTGAAGTTTGATTATGGCTTTTACTGTTTCCTTAATTATTGAAGAATTTCAAAGAAACGCAAGTATTTGTCCCAAATTTCAGTAAAGGCATCTTTCTTCTTCAGCATAATACTGGCATAATATGCAGTTTTCAAGCTTGCCATTATAAAATGCTTGAAGGTCATATCGGAAAATTCTTTAACTTCCCGTCGTGCTAAGCTGTATATAAACCTTTTTGTATAAATGCCTAACAGATTCAATACCGTTGCATTTACAAACAGGTCATGAATTTGTCCAAAAAGTGCTGAGATTAGATCAAATGTTACCTCTTGGTGTTCAATTTCGAGAATAAGTGATTCTAACATTCTCCAAGCTTTTTTTGCTACGGCGCAATGATAAAGCATGTGCTCCACTGTATCAGTTTTCTGCAAATGGCACTGCTTACAATTCATGTCATCTACTATCCTTCTGTAAAATAAATACTGCTTTGTTGGAACTATCCTATGCAACACCCGATATTGAAAATTCCGCAATTTAACATCAGGTGACAGACGGTGTGCCCGTACAGAGGCTTTTTCAAATAAATCCTCTGTAACCCAGTATTCATCCGTCCATCGTTTTTGTGCTGCAGGACTTTCATACATCTTGGCTAGTTTGTACCTTTTATACAGCGGAATGCTTATCTTGGTTGCATCCTTTATTTCAGGATTGTATGCCTGATAAGCTTGCAGCAACCCATTCCAGTTATCAGAAATTTCATTGCGCCATGTACGTGGCAATGCTGTCCACAATTTTTTCCACTGCTTCCTGTCTATAGCCAAGGCTGGATACTTAGCCATCACTTCCGGGTAATCCATAAATAAACCCTGATCTCCTAGCAAGTGTCTTACTCTGGTAATTCCATTTCCTTTCATTAGGATTAAAGTACATACGCTTAGGCTGTCCTAACTTCACATCCTTATTGTTGAAAATGCTTCTAGCCAGCAGTGGCTCATCAGCAGGTCTCTTAAACATAACGTTATCCCAGTATTCCACATACACTTTCAAGAGTTCACTATAAAATGGATTTATTTTGTTTTTAACCTCGTTCCAATTAAAACGACCTTCTAGAAGTGTTAGGATTCCTCCATATGAATTGAGTTTGGTGCAACCCAATCGCAGCCCATTTGCAGAGAGAACTCTTTGCTATTCTGGCAACCCACTTAAGCTTGATGGAGTCGTTACGTATTGATATGCTTGGAGCCTTTCAGGTTGACTGAGCAGAAACTACGAGGAGTAGTGACTAGCCTAGATAGATGGTACCTGGAAATTCGGTCAGATTCCAGCATACACATGCGATAATGTAAAGTACTTGGAACTGAAGAACTGGACAGTTAAATGAAATTGATATTCTGAAAGAGCATGCTTGTTTTAGTATGAGCTGCAAGTGACAGCTGTCTAGGTGTCTTCGACAGAGAGTAGGGGGCCGTCCATAAATTTCGAAGTTCGGGTGAGGGGTGGGGGTTGGAGCAAAAACTTTGCCTTGCTTCGCATGGGGGGGGGGGGTACAAGATTTATATCCTGCGTAGCATGTACATACGCATGTATCACGATCAGCTTTTTATAGCATGTATCACATTACATACGCCTGTATTACGATCAACTTTCTTATGCGCGCGAAGCGCGCATTGGCGTCTAGTTAAGTCAAAAGCCACAATAAACAAGTAACTATCGTTTGTTGACGTCTTTAAACTGGTCTTCATACCCCTCCTCAGCCTTTCGATCTCAGCCTGGTCCTCGGGAGAGGCAGTGCAGGCGCGTCGGTCGATGTAATCAGTGGAGGGGAGTCCATACAGTTCCTCCAAGCTCATCAGCTCAGTCCAGTGCGGGTGCATCTTCTTGCCTCCAGGAGTCAGTCGCTCAGAGGGGCGGCGCTTTGGCCCTGTCGATCACTGCTTGCACGTACTCGCTGGCTTTGAAGTCGATCGCCTCGTCCAGCAACGCTTGCATCTCGGTGCAGAAGAGCAGCTCGCTCTAAAGCAAACGCCTAATTGCTGACCCTTACGGAAAATAATTGAAACAATTTGTTACTGGATAATACTTGAAAAGGAGAAATAAAGAAAGTTTTTGAACTAATTTAACACTCTACATTTGTCTTCATTTTATAAAAAGTATGTCAGGGGATTAGTGTAAATGAGCTCAAAATAGCCCATTTTAGCAAAAAAATAAGCCTACAAAAAAGCTTGATATTAGTAAAAAATCGGCTTACCATCCCCCACATCCGCCGCTACCCCCTCAGGACTTGAAAACTTACCACCCCTCAGCCGAAATGGTTAGCCCATGTCTGCTGTTTAACAGATTATGCTTGCCAAAACAAGGTTTCCTTTAATCTCTTTCTTTATTTAGCTTTCTTGTATGATTAGAACTGTTTCGTTTGTACTGTAGTAGCGGAACAAACGATCTTGCATGATTTTTTGGCCGATTTTAGCTTTCCTGGGTTAGGTTGGACCCGGAGCGCCAAAAAGGCGACTTGTGTAGATTTCTTCAGTAAGTCTTAGCTGAATATTCGCATATATGGCTCGCTGCGGAACAGACAAGGTGTAAGGTCTATGTAGCTAACTGTGTACACAGGTGGCAATGTTGAAAAGTTTTCACATCTACAAAGCAGCTTATCTTCAGTGTCAACCAGAGAACAGTACATTATGGTCATGAACTTCTACTGTTAGTTAACTGTATTATTCTTCCTCCCATTTTTGGTTCGTTAATAGTGAAGTAAGATGAAGTTTGTCCTATCAGATGAAGAGAGAAATCTGTTACAGACCGGGAGTTCGTATTCAAGCAAATCAGAACGGACTAGATCAGTGAAGTCTATTGCCGTAAGAGTCCTCAATGAAAACGTGCAAAAACTTCATTTGCCGCAGTTCTGGGGGCTACTGTGGACATGGATAAAGATTAGAATGACTCATGTTCACGTGACCAACTTCAACGCCTCCAAGTAATGAACCATACCGACAAAGGAAGGACCTAATCATAAAAAAATTATGGTAAAACTACTATTGGTGATCAAAAGTGGTATTTGCTGTTAAATTTTGCAGGTGACATTATCAGCCATGGTCAGCGCAGATTACCAACTTTCTTACAGGCACAGATGGCGGTATGTTAAAAGATCAGGATCATTAGATGTGTTAGTGAATGGCACAGAATCAATCACCTTAACAATGGAGAAACAATAT